>BGPR01027633.1:199-20571 GCA_013235015.1 Araneus ventricosus
GGCAAGTGCCTGTGATTACTTTGGGTTAAAGAATAAGGTCACGATTACTCGATTACCATCACCTAACATGATTCCGAACAATCTCGAAATACAAATTAGACCTCGAGCAGATTTACCTAACTTGAAGGCTTGTAGGTCAGCGCTTTCTTCTTTTTTAATAGAAAGCTGCGCTGAACTCTCAAATAGCAATAATCCGACATCTTGGAATCATATATTTTGGTGAAGTACTTAAAAAACTTATTAATCGCTGCTTTCAAAGAAAATGGGAAGGCATACCTTATGCTTTCCTGATTTTGTTTGTTCAAACAACTGAGAATCATTCTGAAATTATTTGAAAATGGCGACGTGCTCCAGATGTGTTGAAACCGATGATTATTTAAAATATTACATAAACAAACAAAAACATTTGTTTCCTTTGAAGTTCGAAAACTCACATACGACGGAAGAAAATTATAGCCATTATAACAAAATTCAAATTTATAACTTATGTAAAATTATATTTATTATAAATAAAAATGGTAGATGTTGAAGCAAAAGTCCTTTATTTTTACATGAATTTATAATTAAATTCATATTAAAAATTTTTTTCAAAATAAAAATCCTAAAAGATAATAAGCACTTTAAATAAATTTCTGTATTTTCGTAACTTATATTTAGTATTCCATTTATATTTTTAGGTTTTGTTCTTTTATAATACGTACGCTGCACAATTTTTTTATTTAGGAACATGAGAAATATAATTAAAAGTTAACTTGAACATCATTTTTATTTAATACTAATTTTCATTTAATAATAACAATAGAAATAAAACTTTGTATAAATAAATTTATTTTTTAAAAAGATATTTTATTTCAAGTCACAGTGCAATATGCAATTTTTTCTAAGGAATATGGGAAAATGATAAAAAGTTTAATTTGAACTTAATTTTTAATTATTAATAATTATAATTGTTACGAAACTTTAATCTTATAACTAAAATATCTTTTTTAAAGCCTGCTTACTTCAAGTCCAAAACTGCATAAGTAGAGTATTAAATTAATTAATGGTTTAATTTTTAATTATTTTGAAGACATTAAATGTAATTTATGCTAATATCCATCATTCCACAGCCTGGAGGTAACGAGAAATTCGTAGTTGACGGGTCAAAAAACTCTATTTAGTTAGATGCTGTTGGCTGCATCTGATTGACAGCTCATTGAATCGATAATAATTTTTTCATTAATTTTTTGAAATAATCATCTAGATTCCTATTTATTTTGTGTCATTTCTAATTAGGGTCGAAGTTTAACTTTTAATTAATAAATGTCTGAATCATCTGCTGTATAATATTTTATTATTATAAAAATAAAAAAAATGACGTATTTCAGCATAGCATGAATAATCGTGAAGCCTTCTTTATCAAAAATAATCTATTTATTGGACGTCTTCCACAGAAAAAACATGTAAAACAAACACACACATTTACATCACAAACGTTACATCACTGACTTGCATCGAATTACATGTTCAATCTCATTATTCTTTTTCGTTACTAGGCAACGTTAGCAAAAGACAAATATATCGTTGCCATACTATTTTTATAACCTTTAGAAAAGAATTATACCAAACGATATCTTTAATTAATTTCTTTTCCACCAAACGATATTTTAAAATTAATTTATGACCAAACGATTTTTTTATCTAATTAATTTCTTTTCTTTAAATATTTTAAGAATTCTACAAATATATATATATTTTATTCGTTACGAATATTAATTACAACGCCAAGCAACTTTTCTTACTTTTTTATCGTTATTGCATAATTTGAGTTTATATAGCTGAAGTCATTTTAACATCACTCAGAAAAATAGAATACTCATTAACGAAACATTTCCTTTTTCTATCTTTTCAAAGAGAAAAGAGATTGATAAGTATAGCGAATGCCATTTTTAAAAAATTATTTTTTGCAAGAATAATAACAAAATAAAATTTAAATGTTTATAGTGAAAGAAATGCGTTATCACAATTTCTTAAAAATAATGTTTATAATGCAATTAAGTTCTTAATTTAAAATGAGCTCTAAGATTTTTTTGCCCTAATTCTTTATTAATAAAGCTACGAAAGATTTTTAATTTCTTTGATTGTTGCTTGACATGAAAATCTATCAATGTTTTTTCTGCTTAATCTTTTATAAGGCAATTTTTTTCTAATAGTGGTATAATAAAATAACTTAGGCATTCAGATTAATTTAAGAAAAGTAATTCATTTAGCTTATGGGATGCCATTATTTTTTCTTAATTAATTAAATTAATTAATAATAATTTACTAAGTCGAGACACTTCGTTATGGTTTGAGATAACAGATTGGGACATCCAAGTTTTTGTTTCATTGAAAAATATGGCGAAAACTTAAGCCAACCTTAAGAAATACATTTAAAAATTGATAAATTTGGGGGAAGGTATATTCCCAAGGACTTATAAAGGGTTAAATCTGGAGTTTGAAGATCCACAATACTAAAAGCAAATTTAAAATAATTGAATTAAATACATACAGACAAACATATGTAGCAGGAAAGGGTAGATATAAAAGAAAACTAAAATTTATCCCCGCAATTAAAACAATTTTGAAATATATTTAAATTGTTTTATTTATATGAAGTTCATGACATTATTTTTGACTGTTTTTTTTTAATTTGAAAACAAAACTTAAGAATTCTTCAATTAGAATTTTAAAAAATATCTATTTATCTATCTCAACAATTTTTGTATGAAGAATAATTTTGGCAATTTTTATATTCTGTTAATTATTTTTTGTTCTCTCCTGAATCCTTCTATTACGTAAGAAATGCTTATATTTTGAATTTTTTTGATGCAGTATATATTTAAAAAAACTTTTGTAGCTTATGAAACCATAGTTCCTATCTCAGAATCCTAATTCCATAATTTGGAGCAAAATCCGCAACAGTTTTGCGAGTCTGAATGCGATTTAAGATAAAAACAGAAAAGAAAATTCGGGTTAATTATTGATTCGCCTACTATATACCAAAGGAAATTAGTTGGCTACTTTTATTAATAAGTTAGAGATAGAAAGTGGATAATTTATGATACTGTCGCATTTTCCGGTATTAGTGGAAGTTTATTTATATAATTAGAATTTAATTACTTGGTGTCAGAATTAAGATGAGAAAAACCACTCCTTTATTTAGGATATTCCCTCAAGAGCTCTTCCTTATGATCTCAATAACAGCATGATTATAAGGATAATGATTTCACACATTTCGAATTTGGTTTTGAATTTTCTTTACACTTAATCGTTTAACTCGCTGACGCTGTTACGATGCATTTCCCCAATGTGTTACAAATTTACCTAATCGCACGTGATGGTTTTATTGAAACACCGAACAGCAATCGCCTGGATGCATCATTATAGGCTATTTCCAAACGGATCGGAATCAGGATGCAAAATTAACCCTCGAGTCATGATAAAGAAAAATAAGAAAGACACGTTTTCAATCCTCTCTCGACTCGCGATGTATAAAAATATCGTACAATTTTTCCAAATAGTTATCAAATTTGCTTTGTTATTCCTATAATCTTTATCAAAATTTATCAACTTTTTTTACTTGCCAGCAACAAAGTTGTCGAAGTTTACTGAAATATTAAACCAGCGGGAGTGTTCTATCCAAAACTTTCTCGTATACTTCTCGAAAAAGGTGCTGTTTCCCCTCCCCCCCGCGTGGATAAAAAATTTCGAACCTATTGTAACCCAGGATCCAGTGACTGTCAGAAAATATTTAGGTAAAGAATGAAATTGAAAGAGATGCGTTCCGATTAAACGCTTACCGATTTCTACTCTTGCTGGCATAAGTTGCATAATCCTTCCGCGTGCACAGATTGCTACTAGTTCGCATGCCCATGGAGAATCGTATGAAAAAAAAGCGCCAAGCAAGAGTCAATAAATATCGTGCACAGAAGATTGCGTCCAGTACGCATGCGCGTGGAGAAAGCGGATTCGTCGGAGATGCGATTATACAGACCGACAGACAGTCAACCTTTTGACGGATTTGGCCCAAAATTTTATACGGACCTACATTCATGACAATAAAACTGTGTACCAAATTTGATCCATCTAGCTATTCAAGTTTTTGAGTTATAGCGTTCACATGACCGCGGACATACAGACGGGTTGACGGATTTTGTCCAAAATTTGATAGAAACCTACAAATTATGTTTAAAGTCCACATACCAAATTTCATCCCCGCAGCTCTAATAGCTTTCGAGTTATCGTGTTCACAGACACACAGACAGACATAATTCTAAAATTGTGTTTTTCGGACTCGGGGAGGTCTAAAACGTGGAGATCCGTCAAAATCTCGAGTTCGAATTTTTTGACGATTACAATACTTTTCCTTTGTAGACTTCGTATACGAGAAAGAAAAAATATACCTTCGTTTTTGAGTTATAGTGGAACCCTGGGATTCCTAACTATAAAAACCTTTATATGACCTTTATAAAATCCTGACCTTTGTTCGGATTCCGGGGAATTCGGATTATCCGGGAAATTTAGTAAAATACTCTTTATATACCAAATGCAGCAGAGTACTGACTCTGGGTGCTCTGTGAAGGCGCACGGAAAGAGCACGCGGCGGATTGATAATGTACAGTGGCAAACAAGTTGAGGGTAAAAAGAAGATACAGTCGACGCTCGTTATAACGACCACATATTATAAAGACCATTCCACTATAACGACCAGTGATAGAATCCCCAACTGTGTTTCCCTATGCACTATGTTATTTTACTTCCGGTATAACGACCGTACAGTATCGTCTAATCCCAATACAACGTCCGAATTCAGCGGAAACTCTTCCCAGTATTTTTCCAAAGAGAACATGTTTCTAAACGTGTAACTTGAAATGACATTGATTATTGTATTGCCAAGCTTCGTAGATGTAGATTCTTCAGTGTTATAGTTTAACTTCGACAGGGGGGGGGGGGGATATAACCACTCACCACAGCGCAGGAATTAGAATAGCCTAGAATAAAAAATGTTTCAAGTGCTATTGAGACTTTAAAATGTTTTTTGAAGGCAAGAAAATACAGAACATTATTTATCCTCTTTAACTGAATTGGAAAATTATGTTTTGCAAAAATCGCATATGCAGGAAAGACAAACAACCATTTCTGATTTTTTCTTTAGAAAATAAATGTTTTGTAAGTACATAACACCCTTTATTTTCTACTTTAAAATCTGTTTTAGAAATATATTTTTAATCGATAAAATTTTATTTTTGATACCAATGATGAAAAATAATTTGAGTATTTAATTGGAATCTCTTTAAAAAACGCCTATTTTTACGGAACTGCTGAGCGTGCATGCGTACATTTTCAATTATATCCACTATAGCGACTACTCGTTATAAAGACCTTTAGCTATGGGCCGCAGAGGGTCGTTATAACGAGAGTCGACTGTATCAGAGTTTGTTTCTACTCATTAAGGTGCTGCATTCATTCTTAAAGACCAATTCGAATACTTCATTTAAAATTTGGAATAAACATTAGCTTTGTCTCTGATTCGTAATTGTTATTTTCCCTACATTTTTCAGTAAAAACTTTCAGAAAATTAAAAAAAAGTACGTTCAGATTATACGAAAGTTTGGATCCCAGGGGTTCGGATTCCCTGGGTTCTACTGCAATTGCATTTCAGCAGCGCAAGGAATGGCAATATGTTAAGATAAAACTTTTTAATTGCATCATGAAAAAAAACGTGACGCATTTTTAAAAGCATATGTAAACCAGACGCGTATACTCAACTCAGAATACTCTTACTATATGTTGGCTTTTTTATTGACATTCATAAGACTTCTTTTAAGACAAAACAAACATTTATTAGAACTTTAAAACACAACTACAGTCGGACCTCTATTTAACGAACCTCTATTTTGCGAATTTCTCTATTGTACGAACTTTTTCTTGGAACCAAGAACATTTTGCTAATTTCTTCGTAAAATAACCTCTAAATAGCGAAGTGCTTTCTCTATTTAAAGAACTTTTTCTCGTGATCCAATATTTTTTTTCTCCCTATTTTTCAAAATATTTCTAAACATTTCAAACTTATTCTTTCTTTTAAAACATTTTATGGTGATCAATGACCTTGAAGCTGGTAAATGTCAAAGCGAAAGTGCTTCAGCATCAGCGAAAAAAATTTAATTCTTCATGAGGTGGAAAAAGGCGTGAAAAAAAAGGATACTGCTTTAAAATTGGGTATTCCTCCAAACAGCTTATCAACCATAATGAAAAAAAATCGTGATAAGATACAAAATTACGATTCGTCGAATTCTTGTTCAAAACGTTTAAACGCATGTGTCTATGAAGATGTGGATGAGGCAGTTTTGAAGTGGACAGTGTCAAAAATAAAAACAATACAGCAATGAATTGCGATGAAGATGGAAATGATCTTGATGCAGAAATCAACAAACCTTCGTATGGTGAAATGCTAAAATTCATTAATTTTAATATAAAATTATTTTTTTAATTGAAAATACAATGTATTCCGGGACAATGTTTTGTTTTATTCTTGTTTTCCTCGCAGATTTCTTTTTGATGGGTAAAATATATAAAACAAATAGATATTAATTTACAAAATAAAGGTGTGATTAATTACTTTTCTAATAATATTTAGTGCTTATGAATTTAAAATCTGTTTTGTGTAGTTTAAAGTATTTTAGAAGGTCAATCTCTATTTAACGAATTTTCCATTTAACGAACTTTTTTTCGGGATTTAACGACTTTGTTAAATAGAGGTCCGACTGTATTACACTTCGTAACTGCGTACAACGTGACATCGTTCAACCGTACTCGTCTCGTCTCGTCTCTCTCTCTAGTTTTTAAATCAAATTCAAAGTAGCTCAACATCAGACCTTTGCCACTTATCTGGTATCATACACTGCTATAACACTAAATAAGTTGAACTCATGCTTTTGTCAGGCATTATTATTAAACATGCTTACATATAAACGGTGTATATATTTCAGGATGGAAATTAATGGTATTATCACTTTTGATGAGAGTTTATGCCTGGGTCCGCAATCCTTTTTTTCATCGAAGAGCCATTTTTCGATTTATATTCGTCAAAATCATATATTGCTGTGGCTGAAGGTACTTTTATAAAATACGCAATAATTCTATAATTTATCAATAATATTACAAAAGTATTAATTATAAAATATATTAAAGTAAAAAATGTTAAACACTCTTATATATAAATTATCACTTTTCTACGTCAACCAGTATGTTGGGATTTCAAATATTTTATTTAGCGTATGAATAATTATAAATAAAATTATAATTCATAAAAAAATTTGAATAATATACAATTTCTAATGAGATATCTCGAGAAAGTTTAATAAATCGAAAGATCGACTTTCTCACAGATAAAGGGTTTTCAATTGATGAGCACATAAGAAGCCGATGACGTAAACGTTTTTAATTAGGGTGCCTTGATTGCGATGGGTAACTTTTTTAATTGATCATCAATTGCAAGTATTAAGAGCTAAACAGGAATCATAAGGTGTACAATCAGTTTTTATGAAATGTTAACACAGTCGACGCTCATTATAACGACCCTCTGCGTCCCACAATAAAAGGTCTTTATAACGAGTGGTCGCTATAGTGGATATAATTAAGACATTATAACATAGAAAATGAATAATTTTGAAAACCTTACTGATGTTGCTAAATCCATCGTTTTCTTGATTTTTGAAGCAATTTTAAGCAAATCGAAAGTGATTTAATTTACTTTGTATTTTATTTTGCTGAGATACTTCTAAACTAAGCCGCTCTGAACAGTTTGCTTATACTTTTATCTGTTAGCGTTAAGCGGAAATTGATTTGACACTGATCGATAACATTTCAAAGGTTACTAAGAGTTGGAATAACTTTTAATTTAATGTGAAAGTTTCCGCTGAAATATTGTGTTGAATTGTTAAATAAGGGCTCCATACTGAATCCGCTAACAAATGAAAAATTTAGAAAAGGTATTGAGACGCTAAATAATAATGTTGTTCGTCTTGGCCTAGCTTGGTTAGCGTGTATTATGGTGACCGACTGCGATCGGAGCAAAATTTTTGAAAAACTGGAATTTTTTGGAATGAGTGCTAAACATGGACTGATGTACCTGTTCTGTTATTCTTATTAAACGAAAGAAGTCAATTACGTTACGTCATTGACTCAAATACGACAGTCAACTCGTTACGTCACTCAAATACGTCACATCATTTGTTACGTAGTGCATCAACAACTGTAAATGCATGGCAGAAAAATAGTTTTAAAAGAACCGTGGCCTTAAATATTACTGGAATCAAAAAATGTAAATAACCAAAGTCATTTGCTCCATTCAAAACGCTTATTACTAGAAAAAAGAAATCAAAACAAAAGATCTCATTCGATTAACAGTTAAAACAGGTGACAGTTAAAAGTGTACGCACAAGTACTATACACCGCATATTTACGGTTAAGGGGTTAAAAACATCGTCAAACTTAATTCATCATTTAATCCTTACATATTGATTTAAATAAGATGCAAACAACATTGAAATTCTTTAGTATTACAGAAAACGACGTTACTTTAAGAAACGAAAACGCATATTTACTTGCAAAATAAATAAACAAATTTGAAAAATAAACAATTAAAGATAAAAAACTTACAAAGTTACTTGAATAAATGAGACGAGAATTTACGAAATACTGCAATATGAATATTTTATTAACCTGTTTTCAGTTTCGTTTTTTATTAGAATTTTGAATAGAATTTTTTTACTGCCGATGGGATTTACAACTTTCAGAAAAGTGTGAAGTTTACAGCGAGAAAAAATGGAACGTAAATTAAATTCCTACGACCGTTCAGTTGTTTTAAGCAGTAATTCAACTATGTATCGTGCACAATCTTCTTGAATGCCTTAGCACTAAGCTGTTTTAGTTTTATCCAACTAATAATGTAGAAGAAAGTAGTTATTCAGGAACAAACAAGTAGCGATTAATTTTAACTACTTCCCACGACAAAAGTAGCTCTAAATTCTGTGTAATTCCTTAGAATTCCGAGTCGTTGAACTTTAAATTACAAGCAAACATTTTAAACAAGCAGTTTTGTCTTTAGAAGTTTTAAAATTATTGGAGTCATTTAAAGCATTGAACGTGTAATATAGACAGGTCATATGAAGCAGTGGCAGGAGTAAAACACAACAGAAAATATTTGAGTTCCTTTTTAAAAAGGTTTATTTTTTAGGTTAATAGCGATGACGATGCCATTCAAACTTTTCGACAACTGAGAAAAAATGAATTGGTGTAATCCATGCACTTATGATCATTAAAATCTTCTTCACTTGAAAAAAGCGCAGACGATTCAAGTAGTTCCATCAGAAATGCATCCATCAGCAAGTCCATCATCTTATAGTTTCAACAAATTATTTTTCTTTCCTATTCACCAGGGTTGCCAGATAAAATTAGCAAAATAAGGCCAAATTTGCCAAATTGATTGAAAACGTCATTTGCTATTAGAAAAAACAGCTATCCTTCATGAAAACGAATCCCACTGGATAGGCATATGTTCAATGTTCTATTATTAAACTAAAATAAATTTACGTGAAAGAAATTTAAAACATCCTTGTTCTATTCAGGAGCTATTTCGTTTGACAGCTCATTATATATCATTTGAAATGTGTAATATCAAAAATTTATTAAAAACAACAGAATAACTAATTAAAAATTGTTCTAAAAGTCAATAACGAAAATAAAGCCAAAAAAAGCCAAGAATGAATTATAGCCAAATGAAAATTCCTAAGGCCAAGGGCTTTGAATAAAGGCCAAATTTCCATAATTTGGCCTTAAAAAGGCCAATATGGCGACCCTGCTATTCATCGCAAAATTCAATGTGCTTTTAAAATAATCTGACTCATTTTGTGAGATAGCGAACATTTAACTCGATCACTGTTGCTGCTGGTTTGCAGTTCATTCCATAAAGTTCGATAAATTACCAAACAAAATGTAAAAATTAGGCAAAAGGTAAACAAGTTCGAAGAATATCAATAGAAACTAGAAAATGAATCCGGCATATTTTCTTTTTCATGGTATCGCGCACCTGCGGGGATTCTAATACAGTAGAACCCCGCTAATCCGTACCCCCTACTCCGAAATTTCGGCTAATCCGAACCGTTTTTATTTTCGAAAATTATATGTAATTGAAAAGATTACCTGAAAAGATTTAAAAATACATACTAAAAACAAACCAGCGGGAGTGGTCTCCCCTAAACTTTCTCGTATACTCCTAATACATGTAGAGAAAACTAGAATAATAAAAGACGTCAAATAAACTTCCGTCGCAAGTAAACCAAAGTTGGAACCACGCGTGGTTTGAAAGATCAAAACAAATTCAAATCCTCTGCGCATTCTTCTGCGCAACAGGATCTGGCGAGACTTCCTAAATGTTTGCTACCTTACAAAATCGCTCCAGAATTGGTTTTTGGCAAACTGCCAAGTTTCGGAGCGTCCGTTTTCTCTCCAATACGCACCAGTAGGCATGCGCAGGGAGTAGTTTCAAAACTGAACAAGTATGCGATTATACAGACCGACAGACAGTCAACCCTTTGACGGATTTGGCCCAAAATTTTATACGGACCTACATTCATGACGATAAAACTGTGTATGAAATTTTATCCATCTGGCTTTTCAAGTTTTTGAGTTATAGCGTTCACATGACCTCGAACATACAGACAGACAGACTTCCCGTTGACGGATTTTGTCCAAAATTTGATAGAAACCTACAAATTATGTTTAAAGACCACATACCAAATTTCATCCCCGTAGCTCTAATAGTTTTCGAGTTATCGTGTTCACAGACACACACACAGACACACACACAGACAGACATAATTCCAAAATTGTGTTTTTCGGAATCAGGGAGGTCTAAAACGTGGAGATTCGTCAAAATCTCGAGTTCGAATTTTTTGACGATTACAATACTTTCTCTTTGTATACTTCGTATACGAGAAAGTAAAAAGGACTTTTTCAGCATGCATCATTTTGGAAACATTGAAGAAACTAATGCAATTCGCCGTAAGATAAGGTCACTTCATACAGGAGCACATCCATTATTCTTATAAAAAGGGGGTACTTATGTATTAACGCCACCGCAGCTACAGATTGGCGGTAATGCGCCAATAAAGAGCAATCTTGTTTACAAAAACCGCCGAATTGGCGTTAATAAGCAGGTACAAACACCGCCAAATTGGCGGCACTTAAAAACCTTCAAATCTGTAGCTGCGGTGGCGTTAATACGTAAGTACAAAAACCGCCAAATTGGCGTTAATACGTAAGTACAAAAACCGCCAAATTGGCGGCACTTAAAAACCGCCAAATCTGTAGCTGCGGTGGCGTTAATACATAAGTACCGAAAAGGGGAAACATATTCTCTTTCTATTGCTTTTGAATAAAAGAATTCAGGAGATAGTAGTACTGAGTACTTATAACTTACATTTTTTTAGCACACATCTTTTTCTTTTCTATTTTCATCAGAATTTCAGGTAATCCGAACAGGCACCGGTCCCAATTAGTTCGGATTAGCGGGGTTCTACTAGGAATTCTTTTCTGTAATGTATTCTGACAAATGTCAAGAAAATTCTTCGAAGATGATTTTCTGGGACCCATACCAGAGATAGAGACTATCTGTTTCCAAACATGTGCAACAATGTGCATCTCTGGAAACAGATAGTAAGTTTCTTGTATTTTTCTTCCTTCTGCTTTATGGCAATAAAGAAAATTTTGGAATTCTTCGGGTTCACATGGGTTCCAGAAAATTCTCTTCGGAGCATTTTCTTGACATCTGTCGGAATACATTACAGAAAAGAATTCCTATTGCAATATATTACAAAACCGCAGGTGTGCGACACCTTGATAACTTACATTTGCCGGATTCATTTTCTAGTTTCTAGCGATATTCTTCTACCTTGTTCACTTTTTTCCTTTTTCAATTCCTACTATTAGTTCACATTCTCCCTATATCTTGTTCAAATTTTGCAATCGATTTTAAACTAACTTCCGGATGAGCTGGAGGCTTGAAACTTTAAACATAGCTCAAAACTAGATGACAATGCAATATTAATTCGCTTTCTTGTCTGTCATTTCATAGTTTGCATTGTACGTTTTTCATTATATCTCCAAAACTATTGACATTACAGACTTGGTTCTTGGATATATGGTTGGCCCATGGGATCATCGAAGCACCCCCATATTTTAGCCATATCTTTGCGCATACGCAGTGCATTTTTCATTATATCTCGAAAACTATTAACATTACAGACTTGGTTTTTGGATATATGGTTGCCCATGGGATCATCGAAGCACCTACATATTTCAGGCATATCTTTGCGCATGCGCAGTGCATTTTTCATTATATCTCGAATCACCTAAGTAGGAATTGACTTGAAATTTTTTTTATATTATTTTTACATTTTGTTTGGTAGTTTATCGAATTATTTCAATGTTGTCTTTCCAGTTTGCTGCATTTGCGCGCTCCAGATACTTCGTATTTCATTAACTTTGTATTTTTTAAATTTTGGTTTATTTTCGTTTAATATTATTTCCTTTTCTGTTTTAAATAGTATATCATTCTATAAAGGTCATCTTGAATTTTTTATAAATTCCTTTGAAAGCACCGGAGTGTCATAGTTTATTAGCTCATCACACCACACAGCGTCGCAACTCAAGGTCGGTTTGGGATTACATTCACGTTCCTTTTGTAGCAACGCAAGAGCTATTTCGGACGAACCTCATCATCTTGAACAGTGGTCAGATGACCAGGACTATACCTGAGCCGGCAAGTCTTTCGACAAACTTCCACACCACACCAGCGGGATGGGGTTTGATACTCAACGTCAGATTTAACGTGCAATAGGTCCATGTACCTGACTGAATTTTGGTCGAATCGGGTTTCGAACCTGGAACCTTCTGCCAAGAAGGCGAGATCAGTGTCAACCCACGCTGCATGATCGGCAGCGAGCGCTTTATATCTAGAACTTAAAATATCTTCACCTGATGATGAAACTTTACAATCCCAGCTGAATATGCTTTACCGCATTTCTTTTTCTATTCATTTTTATCTTTCAATTCGTTATTATTGTTGAGAACAATTCTTAAGAATTAAATACAGTGGAGTCGCCCTATAACGAAATCGCTTGGTTCCAATTGAAAAATTCGTTATAGAGAAAATTTCGTTATAAGGAGATTTTTGCAGTTATTTAAATAAATGTTCCAAAATTTTCAATAGGTGCGATAAGTTCAAATGTATTTAATTTTGATTTTCAATTAAAAATGAAGTAATATATATTATAAATTTGTTAAAATTATACTAATTTTTATTGTATAAACAAAATGCTCAAAAGTTAAGACAATTCACCAATTTAGGGAATAATATGTACTAGCATGTAATTACGTTTATTTTACTTGAAAAATTCCTTTATTTTACATTGCTTTGCATTTCGTGATGTTAAATTTTCAGAAAAATTTTCACATTTTAAGAGTGAGTGGTTGCAGAAACAGGCACGTGTGAGCGAATAGGATACACAGAAACTATCAACCTTCTTCAAAAATGACAAAAATCGAAAAGATAAACCTCTGAAAAAATTCGTTATAGGGAGACAACGTTATACGGAGAATATTTTGAATGTTATTTAACATTCCGATTAAAAATTTCGTTATAAGGAGAAATTCGCTGTAGAGAGACTTCTTTGTAGGGAGATTCTATTTAAACAGTTATACTTACAGTTTTAGAAATACCACTTCCTTGCTACGATGTAATCTGAATTTAAAAGATTTTCATTATTTACTGACCTCGCAGACACATACCCCATTTTACATAAAAATCCGAATTCCATTATTCAAAATGATTTATTATCATTGTTTGGAATTCAGTACCAGTGATATAGGTGGCGCTGAGAGCATTCTTTAACTTGTATAATATAATCTTGCTCTTTCTTTGTACAGAAGTCACTTTATAAACAATCACCACGGAATAAATACCTCCCAAGCGGCCATGCACCTCTCTTCCAAACTGGAATTTTTGGAACACGGGAAGTAAAAACCAATCGTTAGGGTGAAAAACCGATGAAAATTAGAGGAACGGAATGGTCGGAATTCAGAATAGTTTGAAGTCGGATTGGAATGGCCGGTTCGCTTTTTGAGGACCTCGATGCAAGGGTAGCGGTGAAATAAAGGATCTGCCTACATTGGAACCTCGCTTCGAGGGTAGAAATGGAACTTTTAGCCGCCATTATACGGCTAGCTCACAGGAAGTGAAAATGACGGCTAAGCGGTTGGGTCAAAGAGAAATTAAAGTAAATTTAGTGTTCACACATCTTCCACATTGAATTATTCTGGATTAACTAAGTTTACATGACATTAAGTTACAATATTCGACTCTCTACGCATGTCGAGTTTTGTCCGTCCCTGTGAGAGGGAAAGGGACCTTCTCGCAGGAAGTCTCAAGTCACTCTGTCTCTATCTTGCTTCTGATTGCGAAAAGTACTTGCAGCGCCATCCACCGACAGGAGGGCGAGACAAAATGTGATTGTCACAAACTAGAAATCTCCCGTGTGGGGAAAAAGGAGAAAGGGTGGAAATAATTCTGCGACTTTGAACCTTGTCTCAGAACAAATTTTGGAACATCCGTGAATGCTTTGCCTAATTTTTCGACTAAAATGGGTGGGAAAAAACCGCTCTTAGGACAAATGACGTAGCTTAGCCTTATCGTGATTGCCCAACTGTAACTCTACTCTCGACTCTGTCCATCTTTCTTTCCTCAGTAACGCGAGTCAACAATCAGCTGCATGTGGTCACCTTTCAATCATTTGGTTGGGAAATATAGTTGGATAGACAATCAGAAATATTACTTGGTTGAAGTTTAAGAAGGCTCATCATAAGAATTTTAACATGATATTGCTTTCAGGCTGCCATATTTTCTGTAAATTGGTGATATGCGTTACGCACAAAATGCAACTCTGTAGGCAAGACCGTCGGACAAAGAACTACCAAATTTGGCACGTAGTTATTTCTTGGGTAGAAGGTGCTCACTAAGAAAGGGTTTATAAAATTTTTTAATTTTATTTTTAATGAGTACAAAATTAATCAAAATTTTAATTAATCAAGAATTTCAGAGTATATTGTCGAACAAAAAAACATTTTTATACATTTTAAAATAACAAAAAATTAGTTTTTCATTGATACTTATTTTACTTCCGTACGATGATTTTCTCTAATTTTAATAAATTCGTCAAAATTGATTTTACGCACTATTTGCAACAATGCTTTTTAGTGTTGGAATGAAATTCAAACCATTTTTACTGTTTCGTCTAATATTTCACTCGCGAGCTTTTTCCAAAGTTAATATTATGATAAAAAATATTGCTTTCTTTGGATTGCAGTGACCGTAGCGACATCTGTATTTCTTGTAAATTAAAAGCGCTACCTCTCTACTACAGTCGGACCTCTATTTAACGAACCTCTATTTTGCGAATTTCTCTATTTTGCGAACTTTTTCTTAGAACCAAGAACATTTTGCGAATTTCTTCGTAAAATTACCTCCAAATAGCGAAGTGTATTCTCTATTTAACGAACTTTTTCTCGTGATCCAATGTTTTTTTTCTCCCTATCTCTCCAAATATTTCTAAACATTTCAAACTTATTCTTTCTTTTAACACATTTTATAGTGATCAATGATCTTGAAGCGGGAAAATGTCAAAGCGAAAGTGCTTGAGCATCAAAGAAAACAATTTAATTCTTCATGAGGTGGATAAAGGCGTAAAAAAAAAGGATTTTGCTTTAAAATTTGGTATTCCTCCAAACAGCTTATCAACCATAATAAAAAAATCGTGATAAGATACAAAATTATGATTCATCGAATCTTGTTCAAAACGTTTAAAAGCATGTGTCTATGAAGATGTGGATGAGGCAGTTTTGAAGTGAACAGTATGAAAAATAAAAACAATACAGTAATGAATTGCGATGAAGATGAAGATGGAAATGATCATGATGCAGAAATCAACAAACCTTCGCACGATGAAATGCTAAAATTCATTAATTTTAATATAAAATTATTTTTTTAATTGAAAATACAGTGTATTCCCGGACAATGTTTTGTTTTATTCTTGTTTTCCTGGCAGATTTCTTTTTGATGGGTAAAATATATAAAACAAATAGATATTAATTTACAAAATAAAGGTGTGATTAATTACTTTTCTAATAATATTTAGTGTTTATGAATTTAAAATCTGTTTTGTGTAGTTTAAAGTATTTTAAAAGGTGAATCTCTATTTAACGAATTTTCCATATAACGAACTTTTTTTCGGGATTTAGCGACTTCGTTAAATAGAGGACCGACTTCCACTTCCGCTCTCTGTTTACCTCTGGCGGGAAAATCTCCGTCGTATGTTAGAAATAACTGCGCACTAGCAGATGCGCGTTGTTGTGTTGGTTGTTCATTTATTAAAGGATTTATTTTCGTAATGATTGATTCTATTCATCATATGAATTCATACATAATCCTCTCAATCACCATAGGATATTAATTCCACAACAGAATTTCCACTTTCCTTTTTATTAACATGATAATGTTTTTAGGCTGGCATTCATGCTGTAAACTTCGTGATGTAAAAATCGTTACGCACAGAATGCAACGGTTGATGCAATCAAGCCTCAAACACTATGACGTTACGAAGTTTCGTACTGGAGGGTTCGAATCTCCTTTAATGTCCCCTCCTGCTTTATTTATGGAGGAAGAAGGACTTAAATGGTCTGAGATGACCTTGAATATCAAATGGTAGAGGAGTTTCATTTTTTCACTTTCTCGTATACGAAGTATACAAAGAGAAAGTATTGTAATCGTCAAAAAATTCGAACTCGAGATTTTAACGAATCTCCACGTTTCACCCTGAGTCCGAAAAACACAATTTGGGAATTATGTCTGTCTGTGAACACGATAACTCGAAAACTATTAGAGCTACGGGGATGAAATTTGGTATGTGGTCTTTAAACATAATTTCTATCAAATTTTGGACAAAATCTGTCCACGGGAACTCTGTCTGTCTGTATGTCCGCGGTCATGCGAACACTATAACTCAAAAACTTGAATAGCTGGATGGATAAAATTTGGTACACAGTTTTATCATCATGAATGTAGGTCCGTATCAAATTTTAGGCCAAATCCGTCAAAGGGTTGACTGCCTGTCGGTCTGTGTAATTGCATACTTGTAAAAATTATATCTCCTAACCCCCTTGGCTTAGATAAATAAAAATTGGTATGACGTTTGCTAATATTAATTATAGATCTGTGCCCCCCAAAAATTGATTTCGACAGCGTCAACTCTACAAGTACGAGTGAAATGACTACAAAAGTGCGAAAAATTTCGACCCTGTCAAGTTAAAAAGCAATGCTGTCACAGCTTTTTATTATTATTTAAAAAAATATTTAGATTAAAAACAAACAGTTGTAGTAATTTTTAAATAAAATCAAGAATTCGGTTTTAAGCACCCCCCTGGATTCGCCACTGCCACCATTGATGATTCTTTGAATTGCTCAATACTTCCTGATTTTGTCTTGTAAAAGAGGGTTGTTGGACATGACTTTTTGAAATGAAGAACTTTCATTCCTCGGATTCCTCTTACCGTTTTTGGGAAGAAAGTGTTAAGTTGTAGGATATCAATAAAATCGTCATCTTCCATCAGTGTTACTATGGGCTTCTTGAAGATGCCACCAAGTCCACGCAGTCTTTTGGGACATACATATGTCTTTGACTTTTTTCTTTTTAACCTCTATAAACCCGAAATCTTGGTCGCATTCATTATATGAATGGCATGACACCAAAAAACGGTTGAACGAAGCGACCCACTCTTCTCTTGCTGCCTCCAATGAGCGAACGATCCTGCTGTCTGCAACAACGCGAGCTATCTTATTTAATCTGTAAAAGTAAATAGTTTTATCTTGTAATCGTGATGTTCCCGAGATTATTCTCAGTTGGGTGCACAAAACCCAGTACAAGTCACAGGACAAAACCACTTAGATATAAAGAGATCCAAGTGACACATAGACCCCTAGTGCTCTAAGGAATGAACTACATTTGCTAGTTGGTGTAGGGGCTCCAAGCTAGTAGTAGCTCCTGTCAAGAAATAAACTTAGATTTCTTTACCACTCATTATTACCATTATTTTAACCACCACATTCCGTATTTAACTAGGTTTTTTTCAAAAATGTCACTTAGACCCCTTGTGTTCTAGGGTCCACAAATAAAACAAGTCAGACCGAAAGTCAGCACCAATTTTATTTACAGTCAAATGCGGAATACGAAGAAATACAAAATTTTTATTTTGAATTTTCAGGAATTAATTTTTGCATTATGAAAGTTCTTTGCTTCAGTGGAAACCTCTAATCTGTATTTTGTGAAGGAAAATCGTTATCATTTTCGAATACAGGAAAGAAAGTTTTTGTCTGATTTTTAGTTATTCATTTTGAAATTACTATTCATTTTCTTTAAAAATTTCAAAATATTACTGGCTTGAAAGTTTTCCTTTTTTCTAACATACAAACAAAGATGATGAATAAAATATGTAGGCCTCGAACGCTCCAATAAAAAGGATTTCACTTTTTAAAATTTAGGTCTTCAGTAACTTAAAACTAATCCTTATTATTTCCTTCGCCTATTTATCCTTGTTTATGATTATGAATTTTCGGACTTCCCATCTGTTTTCTCCCGCCCTTATAACGAATAAGTTTCTTTCAAGTGCCTGAAAACAAATCCGCACTCTCAAACTGATCACTGCTGTAATTTCTTTCTCATTCAAACCAACAAAATTGAAATTCATAAAGGAAAGCAAAAAGATAATAATTACTCCCATTCTACACGACGGAAGAAGAATTCATAACTTTCTAGACATCACGATTCCCCTTTCTGAAAATTCGAAATTGAATTTCCCCATTTCGCTCGAAGATAACCATTTTCGCTCCTCGTATACAATAGATCTCCAAGCGGGTCAGATGAGATAATGTCCTTTTAAAAAGCGTGCGAATTGAAACTTGTTTTTTTAAGCCGAACCCGAGTGGCCTGGGGTGACTCGAATTCGCCCCAACTTTCAAAAAGTTCGGCCACACCTATGCCGATCACTTTGCAAATTGAACTGAAAGAGGCATGCATATTGGCTGCATTGCTATGTTATTGCTACAAATACAAAACATCCTTATGCTTGCTGATGATTTAACAAATAATTTATGGAAATAGGGGTGAAGTACTTACGCAGAGATCATTCAGGAAACGAGTGGTAAGCATACTTACCACTGAGCATAAGGTTAAAAATATCTTAGAATGTTCACTGGTAAGAGATGTACTACTTAATTTAAGTATTTTAAAACATCTTTCGTAAATTTGTCATAAACCATGTAATTTATTCAATTAAATTAAATAATTAATTAAATTAAATTTTATTGTATCAATAGGAGGCGCTATACATTGCATAAAATAAAACTGTTGCAACCTAACACATTTTAATAATATCTTAACCACATTTTGTGCTGAAGAAACTAAAACTCATAAACTAGGGAATTCAAATAATGAACACACCAAAATTTAAATCAAAATATGCATAAGATCATTAACAGGAAGATCTCGAGATTTATAGAAACTCCTCCTGCATCAACAGTTTTGCTGAATTTAACAATGAAAGGATTCTAAATTAAATAAATTCTCTCTCACACACACGTAACAAAGTGATATTTAAATATAAGAATGTGTTAGATATAAAGAACAAAGATTACTCTGTACTTCTAAAAATTTCCGTGAGTTGATTAATGACATGGTATAACATGATTTCCTATGAAAACACCAAGCTGAACGGGCATTGGTAACTATACTTACCACTTTTGAATTTAATTGATTAAACTATAAAATTAATGTTTATCTATGTTATTATTTTAGCTCAATGGAAGTGTTAAGCATCAATTAAACTATTTATCATTTTAACAATAATGTTTCGAGACATGAGAAAAAATCTTTCGTAGGTGGTAACTATTTATACGAGAACTATAAAGGTTAACAAGCGTACATGGTGCCAAATGGTACAATTTTACGAATTCCTTATCATATTTTGATTTTAAATTATAACGAATGATCTTTTGATTGCCATACCACCCGAACTGGCCCCGTGGAATCTCCTTGCCGCTCGGTCGCTTAGACCTGCATCGTACAACAAATATTTATTTTTTATTTATAATTTTGTTAAAACAGATTATTGACGTATGCTCGATAAATCTGCCCCAGAGTGAACTCTAGACAGACAATCAAAGTAATTGAACTTCACCGATA
>BGPR01027634.1:0-20569 GCA_013235015.1 Araneus ventricosus
TTTCCGTCCGCAACATAACTGGTTACTCAAATCTGCCAAGTAGTTGTCAACAAGGGACTGAGACTGCAGATAGCTGTGGTCTGAATAATCCTGAAGCCAGACGCATTGTGCAATCTGCTGCTTCGCAGACCATCGAACACGTCAACAGACGCTCTGAATTTGCTGCAACTGGAGCTGCTAGAGGGATAGATTCAAACGGAATCTTTTGAGAACAGAGCGACCACTTTACTAGAGAGCCTGCCTCCACGTTTAGCATCAGAATGCGAAGCTTTTATATTGCATTTTTTGCATGAAACATTGGATCGAAAATGAATTGTAATAATAATTTTTAATTTACAGTCTTTTGACGGTCATACAAAATTTGTTTCGATGTTGACAAATGTTCAAAATTTCTTATCTATTTATTTTTTATAACTTTTAAATCGACTCAAGATTATACTCTGTGCATTTAGTTATCGAGAATAAAATTGCTTTAATACTGATTTAATAGTAAGATGAGATCCTTATTGTCCTAGTGCCTATTTCGAAAAGTCTTGGGTTGTTATCACCAAGAAAATTTTATTGTATAAAATTAGAAATGTTTCAAAACTTATAAAAATCTGGAAACAATTGGCGTAAACAAAATATTAATATTTTGATTTAGTTCAAAAAAGTTAATTCATCTATTTATTGTATACATCAATAATGAAATAAAATTAAATCTAATTGTTTTGCACAGTATGATAATACTTGAAATGATCAATACATATAGACACATGACAATTAACACACTGATGAAATGTTTCATTTGTCTTTTTTTTGTGATAAACTATACAACGTTTGAGAACTTTCTGCGATGAAGTTGTTTAAGAAGTATTGGAAAACATTGACGAGTAAATCCGTATGTAGCGCGATTTCGACATTTTACGTGCAAGTAAAGTATATTGTGCTCCATAATTTTGTAATTTTGGTTTTCTCACCAGAGACATCAATATTTTCACTCAAAATAAATTTTGAATTCCGCTACAGAAATTTCTTAAAATGTCGGATCGTTTTTACCAAATTGATTAGTTTCCATTGCAATGTGTTCAAGAATTTCTTCTGTTATAAATAAGTCGTAAGCGTTCTCTCCAGTAAAGTTTATAATATTCTTATTTACACCACTACCAGATATAAATTTATTCAGTTTGGATTCATCATTTCTCTCCTTTCATTCAAAATCGCTTGCATTTTGATCACTATCAATATCGTCACTTTCAGAATGTATCGCACCAATATAACTGCGTTTTGTAGGCATAATTGCTTCTTCACTACCATTAGAATCGTAACCCTCCATTTTTCAGAACGTGGTTTTTTTTCCTTCGCACGGAGAAAAAAATGTAACATGTTTTCAACCATCACTCTTCATTAATTGATGCACTCTGGCTACAATGCCCATAAAAAAATTATGCGCATATATGCGCTTTGGTGAGCCACTGAAGTCCTTCTACCCTGCATTAACTTGAGAACGGAGACAACTATTGCCACACACTTGGTGTCTACTATAGTAAAGTGACCATGCGCTACATGGTGAAATCTGTTACAGCGCCACCTGGCGAAAAAAACTGAGTTAGCGTTTCTGTCTTGGAAAAAGATGCAAGATACGGGGAAAAAGTCAATTACAAAATTGTAGAGCGTCTTCGATTTAGTACGAAAAGATACCTTGAGCGCAATAATACTAAGAACAAAACGTTTAAAACACGCATTTGTTTGGTCGCGATTTTCCAAACCTGCGAAGTCACAAAACGGGTTAAGCCACAAAATGTGCAGCAAGAAATCCAAAAAAGATTATAGGTGTGCATTGTAGCTGACTGAGAGTATTTCGAACAGAGAAAATAAAAGTATCTGCAGATAACTAATTGTTCTGTTTTCTTTCTAACGCTTTTCTAGCGTAAGAGTGTTGGAAATCACGACCAAATAAAGGTTTTACATGTTTTTTTCTTAGCATTATTGCGGTTTGGTTTGGTTGTTTGAGGTTTAATGGCGCAAGAGCCATTTTTGGCTAAACTGAGCCAATCAAATGTAGCATTATTGCAATCAAGGTGTCTTTTCGTACTAAATCGAAGACTCTCTACAATTTTGTAATTGACTATTTTTCTGTATCTTTTACCGTTTTTGAGATGGAAACGTTAACTCGTTGTTTGCCGCCAGGTGGCGCTGTAACCGATCTCACCGAGACACCAAGTTTGTGGCAATAGTTGACACCATTCTCAAGTTAATGTGGGGTAGAAGGACTTTAGTGGACACCCTGTATAAGCTAATAATGCAAAATGGATTAAAAAAATAAATATTTTTTAAAAAACATCTTTAAGAAACGAGTACACTGCAAGTTTGAAAAACAATCCCCAACAAACAATCTAATTGATTTATGGAAAGGAACATAAAGCTTAATTCTTCTTAACCCTGCTTGACAGAAATATTGCATTCCCTTTCTATTAAGCTAAAATGCAATATCAACCAGAAAAGCCTAGTGGTAAAGTCTCGATTTCGAGGCTGGAGGGCTCCAAGTTCGAAACCTTATTCCACTGAAGATCCGTCGTGTATTGGGCCTGTTGCACGTTAAATCATACGTAGGGCGTCAAATGTCCTCTCGTTTGTGTGGTGCGGAAGTTTAGAGAGGGGGTGCCAGCTCAGGTGTCGTCCTCGTCATCTGACCGAGGTTCAAAATTACGAGGTCCTTCTCAAATTAACCCTCGTGCTGCTTCAAAGCGGGACGTTAATATAACTAAACTAAACGTTTATTGCACTTTCTATAAACACTTTGACTTTCAACATATGTATGTATGTACTCTACATGTATATGTATGTTTCTATATATACATATGGTTTCTGTATATCTTCTTGGGGCATCTCGATTCCATTTGTCTTTAACGTCTTGGAAAGCTTGCCGAGTGTAAATTGTTCAAAGTATCTAATTTTCATTATGGAACAGTAGAGTTGCACTTAATCTGTTCCTTAAATTAAAAAAAGCATTTTGATAACATTAATTTTAAAAATCATAATTCCTGTCGGTGGTTTTCTCACTCGCACATTTGCTTTTAGGTTCTGACAAATTCTAATGATCTTATTCATTACAGATTTCTCAATTCTTAAAATTCTGTTCTCAAACTACTTTTCTTATATGCTTTCAGTGCCGTCTACTTGAACATTCCCAAACTTCCTGCCCCAGAAAAACCACATGTGAGCTTTGCGCTGATATGGGACATAATGACGCTTTGTACACGACAAAACAAATGACCAAAATGAAAAAAACAATTTTTTATTATTTTTTTGCAAAGCCTAGCATTTCGAGAGAGAGATTAAATCCGCCACTGATAATATCGAATCTTGATACAAGACTGATTGACGATGACATCTAGTTCTAGCTAAGCATCTGCCATTGAGACATCATCTGTACCCGTGTACACCCTAGCATATCCATCCTATATACCTTCCAATACCTTACAATCCGCAATTTCTCCCGCTTCATTAGAATAATTAAAAGCAATAGATTCCTTACATTCAACGAGCTATGGAAGCTAGTAGTTCTGTGGAAATTCTTCATTTAAAACGGGAGATAGTGCAACGACAAACCACAAACGCTATGGGTTCGAAAAAAGATAAAACATTAAACGATTAACTTTTAACTGTGACCGATGCACTTTTGTTTACCATTAGCATCCATCTTGCACTGGCGACTTGGCGCGTCGGCGCCGATTTAATAAAAGTGTGTTCCAACTTGTAGATTTCAACCAACGGCTGGGAAAGGACTCGTATCCCTAAACCGCGTCCGAATTTTGGCTGCGGTGGCTGTGTTTCGAATATCGCACCATGTATACTGTCATGTCGAGGGACAAACGTCTTCCCGCTGGTGTGGTGCGGAAGTCTGGATAGGAGGTGGGAGCCGCCTCAAGTGTCATCTCGTCCCCTGAGCATGGCTGGAAATTACGAGGGTTCGTACCAAAATACACCTCGCGTAGCTTCAAAGCGGAACATCGGTTTAACTAAACTAAATCGACGCTAATTAGAGAAAGGCTTAAATGCTTCATTATTTGCATATTTATTTTAATGGGTTTTTTCCCCTCTTTTTTTCAAAAATTGCTAAACTGTTGTTAGATTACTGTTCTATAAAAAAGCACAACAGATTTTGACGCGTTTTGAGTATTTTCTCCATCCGATTGATTCAAATTTCATTTCTGAGTATAACAAGAAATCTTAATCTTCACTCTGAACAAGAAAATCGAGTTGTCAAATAAGCAGTTCCCTCTTACGGGATATGTTTAACACGTTTCTCGCCATGTGTACCATAGATGGTACATGCTAAACTTTCTATTCAGGCCATGTGTGCCCTCGATGGTACACGTGGTGCACACTAGTGGTACATACTAATCTAAAAGTCAAAAATAATCGCAGCGCCACGTGTGTCATGAATGGTACACGATGTGATAACTACACTATGTGATAATATATGTGTATACGTATGTATATCTATGTGTGATAATATATCAATCTTCCAAAATCTAACATCTAATTAGTCAAAACATCAAATGGCCTGAATGAAAAGTCGAACAAAAACGGCTTGTCACTGAACGTGTTAACCCTCTGACCGGACATCAAAAGGTTAAATTTTCAAGCGGCATTTCTTAAAATAATAGGCTCAAATTCAGTTCTAAAAATTAAAATTGACTTTTACATGAAGAACTCTGTATGTTTTATATGACGATTGTATTGAATGGATATTTTTAATGCTCATTTAAAAAATAGGTACTTACGTATTAACGCCACCGAGGCTACAGATTTGGCGGTTTTTAAGTACCGCCAAATTTGGCGGTTTTTGTACTTACGTATTAACGCCTATTTGGCGGTTTTTAAGTGCCGCCAACGCCACCGCAGCTACAAATTTGGCGGTTTTTAAGTGCCGCCAATTTGGCGGTTTTTGTAAACAAGATTGCTCTTTATTGGCGCATTACCGCCAATCTGTAGCCTCGGTGGCGTTAATACATAAGTACCAAAAAATACTATGTAGTTTAAATTTCTTTCAATCGATTTGGGAAAACTTGGCTTCAATTTGAACCACCTCAAGTTTGCATACTGAATGAACAATAATCTAAGATAAATTCCTTGTCTTTAAGGACATCATTTTCGTAAAAAAAGACTGGATATCATTAATCTCTTTGAGTTTGTTTCTTATTCCAGACATTTTAAAATCTTTCATATTTTATGTTACACGCCTAAGATAAGGTAAGTTAGTAGTTCTATGGCACAAGGTCCGATAGAGAAAAAGCTGCTCCAAATCCAAGTTGAATTCCTAGCATGTTTCAGTGGGTAAAAAAGGTTTATGCATCAAAACCAAAAATAATTGGGAAAGCATAAAATATGGTGAAAAAAGAGATCAAATTTAACACTTATTATTTGAAATTAAAGATTTATTTTAACTCTTTCCCTTGTTGGACAAAAGAAAATTGTTAAAAATTTAAATGTAACGAATAAAATTTGTAACTAGGGAAGTTTGCTGTACCTTGGATAACTTTTTCTATTATGCGACTAAAAATTGATAATTAAAATTCTTATTTTAGTTATGGATTTACTATTTTATGTAATGCCTATTCAACTTTAGTTTTCACTGTCTATAAATAGTAAGATAAGGAAGGTCAATTAAAAAAAAGAAAAAGAATTGCTTTCGACCCAAGGTATAAGATGGTCTTCTGCCTTGGCTCATATAGAAACACGCATACGCCTTTGATTAAAAACAAGACGATAGAAAATCAATAAGAAACCAATGTAATTTGCTAAATATGTTTCTTATTAAGACATATCTAGACATCTTTGAGGTTTTTAAAAAGGTTTCAAAATTGATTAGGTTGAAAGCTGTTGTTGCCCTTGACAAACTTAAGTTTTCTGGCTTTCAAATGGATAATTTTGCGGCGTGCCTTGTCATAAATAGTCGCGACCATTCTCCTTCGGCATTTTTTTCTCTTCGTTTCACTAGACATTTGTTATCGGCCACTGTAAGTTTATAAGCCAGACTCCAGACTTCTTTCTTTGTCAATCCATCGCCCATCTTTGCCACTTTGTTTATACATTCTACCAAATGGGTATCTTATTTTTCAGAAAATACTTTTTATTGTCGTACCGAAAATCATATTTGGACTTCCCTTTCCCGGATTTCTTAAAAGCTCTCAATGTTGTAAACTTAACATTAAACAGTTTACACGACTCTCAAATTGAAATTTCCTTTTCTCCTTCAGCACACACAACTTCAATTGGTTTTTGTAGCTTCAGGATCAAATATTTTCACGTTTCTCACCTGTCTTGATCCATGCATGGTATTATAGCCTGTAAAAGACCACAATAAATAACGTCATGTGCCTCGGATCAATAACACATAGTACAAGAAGTGAAAGTTTACAGTTCTAAAAAGGTAGTATTCTCAACAGGTTATATTCAAACTTACAAACAACACGTAGCTTTACTTACCAAATTATACCGCACAAACTGGAGTATAGAGTAAATCCTCAAACAATTCTTGAAGTTTGTAAATAAAGAAATATAATTTTTCAACAATTTTGATTTTACATAGAAAAAACAATTTTACAACTGTACTCATAAACAATACCTGAATGGTAAAAGGCGACAGCTTTCTACTAAGTATCAGTGAGTATTGCTTGATATACTTCAACTGTTCGCTACTACTATTAACAGCCCATACCAAGATAGGAGTTAGCGATCCAAGGTACACTATGTAAATAAATTGATTAATAGCCTCCCCTATAAGAAAAGGGACTATGTTATGGTGAGGATTTTCTGCCTGTTTAAAAGGCATCTATGAAAAATATTTATTCGTTGAAAATTAAAAACGGGGCATCGTGTTCAGAATTTATACACTTACAGGAGCCCATGCAAAAGAAATATCGATGCCTACACCGCGTGTGGCCAATTCAATCCAAAACGAATCAACTGAACGTCTGCTCCTCTGTTGGATAAAATGAGCCATATGACTGTAAGGGGGTTGACAGCAGTTCGTTGATACTCTCCACATCCCACATTTCTTGCAATGGACCTTATGCACCCTTTGGGTTCGAGAGTATAGAAAAACAGCTGTGGAGGAATAAACAAAACGATCGGCCTATAAGCGACTCAGAAATAAAAGCAGTTCTGAGTCAGCTGTTTAAGACTGACCAATGGCTGCCTCCGGCAGGTCACGTGTCGGAGGATGTGACGTCACATGCATAAGGTCCATTCCACATGAATCTATTATTTCATATGGGCAGAGAAATCACTATAAGGTATCGCATTTGGCAGAGGTACGGTAAAGCAACTTTGCAGTCTTGTGCAAGTTCATTTCCAGGAATACTGGCATGCAGGGCCGTATTTACACCTTTCTACACCCTAGGTCAAGGCACCTAATTGTGTGAAACTCACCCCGAGTCGGCCCCCACTCGAAATTTGTTTTAGAATTTTCAGTTTAATATATTATATTTTGCATTATATGTCAAGCTTACATTAAACCTTATTGAAAGATATTGCATATAAGCCATATTTTGTGCATGTTTCATTTTATAATGAAAATTTCACTTCCCTTGAACTATTTGATGAACACTCTTATCAGTTTTTTTGCTTAATGCTTCCAGGCATACCTGAGTAAACTAAACTGTATATAAAAGTAGTAACATTACATTTTACATACCTTACTATGTACCGCTCACTTCTTTTAATGTATGTGGATATAATTTTTTTTAAAAAAACAGCATTTTTTATGAGGTTTCCAAAATTATTTTGAAAATTTTGTAACTATTTGCCTGTTATTTCTTCAGCATTAACTCTCTGACTGCTTATCCCGCAGTTTCCGCGGGTAGGGAGTAAGCCTATTTTCTACTGCATCCTGCAATTTTTGCAAGCTAATGCGTTTACTTGGTACTTTTTTACCGTTGAATCGTATTATGCTAATAAAGCTATGCATAAAAATAACAATGCGCTTGGTTCAACAGTTTTTGAACATGTTTGTAAATATTGTATCTAAATAGTGATTTTAAAAAGATCAACAGTCAGGGGGTTATCCCCCCTCTGATTGCTGGACTCTATGCCAGGGTCTAGGTTGGCCTATGGAAAATCCAGCCCTCTCGACATGACTAATTAGATAATATAAAATTATAACAAAACATCTGCTTTGTAGAGATAATAGTAGGTCTTCTATAAGGTCAAACCAGGGTAAGGAAAATTATCAATGTTTGCAGAACACTCATGCTGTCAGTATATATGCTGATTTTGAGCTGAAGTGCTAAAGAAATGTTGTGAGGATCGTGCAGAATAATTGATGTCAGCAAGTACACACCGAGTAAAAATGTAGGGGGGGGGAGGTATACAGAGTCTTAGTCGATGACATCAAAGCCCAATTTATGTCTATACAGACAGCTGTCTCCGGGCTATCTGTTCAAACTGCTGACTAATAAGCATATTGAACAGGATGAGGATGAAACTATTCTATTGAAGCACAATAGGATCAGAAATATTTTTTATTGAAATCAGTTAAATGCATACGAATGGAAACTGGGCAGTTTTTTCCAAGGCGGGAAATAAATATTTTGGTGAGTTGCTGTTTTTCTAAGGTGCGAATCACCAAGACAAGATTTCATGTGATCAAGAGAAGGACGAAATAGAAGGCCGACAACATCAAGGCGTGTTAAAAATTAATTGGCCTCGAATCTCTGTAATGGGTGATTAGGCCAGGACAGTTATAAAATGATAAAGTAGTTATAATTGCCTGCATCTCAAGTTAAGTGGAAGCTCAGGGCACTTTACATACAAGCTTTGGAGTAGTGTTATTTAGACATCGATAGACTATCGATACTATCGAAGTCAAGTCGATAGTATCGGGTTTTTTGAATTATCGACTGAAACAATCCATAGTATCGACTTTCTAAAAACTATCGATAGTTTCCTCCCGGGAAATACTATCGATAGGCGCATTTTCAGTCTTTAGTTTTAAAATTATCGACTGGAACTATCGATAGTTTCTAAACTATCGACCGGAAGAACACCTATCGCTGGGAAGAAAACTATAGATAGTTGAACTATCGATGTTTAAGGAACACTACTTTGAAGAGAGGATATGCGAAATGCTCCTGAACAAATTCGCAGAGCAGAATGGTGAACTATGTGAATTTATTTTCGAAACGAAGTTACTTGCAGATTGATCGCTCAAAGCTGAGCTTCTGAACTGGAACTTACACCAAAATTAAACATAATTATGTGACCCAGTTTGCGGCGATTGGGTGACATAAGTGGGGGTCAAAGAATTTATAGGATACCTAAAAAGTACCCCGAAGTATAGGGGGTACATAACAAAATTTAAAAATTTAGTTATAAAACTAGCCAGCTTCCCCGGACACATATTTTTTATAATTTCTGGTTTTAGGCAGTTAAAGTCAAATAAAAATTTAAGGTATCCGAACACGTTGAAAAGTCGATTTTCGGCCAAAATTATCATTTTCTAATTTTTGATGTTTTGGATAGTTTACTCATTTACCTTTCTAAAACATATTTACTTTTGTCGGTACGTTAATTAGATGATGAGATATTGTTTTATAACAAACCGAAAACCGGAAGTGGGCGTTTAATTAACCGGAAGTTCTCATTAAAAGGGACAGAAACCTGTCAAAAATTCTTTTAAACTGCATTTTTTCAAGTTAATATGATGTTAATATATTTTTAGAATTTTTTTTTAAAGTTTAGATACTTAATTTAAGCGCGTGGCAAAACTAAAATTTGATTTTTCTCAAAACTAGATTTTATGCATAATTTTCACACTTCAAACATGATAACTCAAGATATTATCACTCGATTGTTCTGAAATTTTGTGAACACTTTCTTCAAATGTGTCTCTAGTGAATGTACTAGAATAAGGTATATTGTAACAATATTTTTTTTAAATTATGGTCTTTTATTTGAAAAATAACATAAAAAATGTGCTGAAAATCTTGTAATGATTGTTCGATTAGCTCTAAAATTTTTATTTATCCAAAGAATGTTAAGATTCTAGTACAAGCACTAGTACATAATATGTAGTTTATTTTAGTACAAGTTTTATTTGAATTATTACAAAAGTCTCACCTCGAGCATGTTTGAAGTTTTTGGGAATTTCCTCTAAAAAGCAGCAGAAATTTAAGATTTTTGTAAATTTATAATAATTTATACTCAAAAATCATACGCTAATATTAATCTTTATTAAATTCGAATCTAAAAAACATATTTTGGTGTTTCTATTTCACAATTTTGAAAAAAAGTGCTCCGAACGTGTTTGGATACCTTAATGTTTTCCGCAAAAAATGGAGGCTCTCGTTCCCGGGTACACTGTTCCCGCTCACAACATGCACTTGGAGCAAGGTGGTCGAATCTGATTCAAGAGGTGAAAAATAGCCAACGCCAATGGGTGTTCATATGATATTTTAACTGAATCCAGAAAGTTGACCGAACTACTAAAATTGAATAGTGGTGGCTGGCAGTTACGTTCTCCTAACGGCCTTATTCACCATCCATGCTCAGCGATTAATGATGGTTCTGCTATAATAATGCGAAAGCTGACCGAAATGCGTAGCCAAATGTATACCCTAGCGGGTTGCTATTTTGGCATGGTATCTCAACTTCTCTGTTGTTGGCGATTTTTAAAATTACCCCCTGCCTTCGAGCCAAACGAGTTTCTTGCCAACTCGCCAGTTAGGGTATACATCCAGCCGATTATTTCGGTCATCATTTTTTTGTTCGTGTCAATTCCCTTTTAACCGCTGATTGTGGTTTAACCATGGATGGCGAATAAGGCCGTAAGTGACCTTTTTCTAAATACTAATGTTTGAAGTGATAAACTTTTAAAATAAGAATTATGGTATAGCTTTGAAAAAGAGTGTTCGTTATGATTTCAGTGTAAATAACCAATCCTAAAGCTGGGATTCAAGAAGTCAATCTGGAGCCGATAATAAACTCTAGAGCTGTCGCCAAACATGCGATAAGTATCGCTCTAGTGTGATATGATTTTTAAAAGGCTTGGTGTGGCAACTCAATAATAGTTCAAAATTTATTTGTTAGCTCTCGGTTTAAGTGGACGCCTCGAAAAAAAAAACCTTAAATTATTTATGTTATCCTATTTCATATCCCTACTGAAGATGCCTCGTTCTTATTAATTTTGGAACTGGGTTGGATACGAATGGATCGTAAAGCAGACAGTTGCATCTGGAAGGATGAATCCAAAGAAGACATCAACACCACCAAATTTTTAGAATTATTGTTGAAGTATGATTATATGTGGTGTCAAAATGCGGAGGAAATGAAACTTAATCTAACAGAAACAGATAAAAGCCTCTTTCTCAGAGAATGTAGTGAATCAATTGAATATGTTGAAGAAATGAGAGCATCACTAATAATAGACATCATCAGACATATGTTTATGGAAGAATTTTCTAGATTACAAAAAAGTCAGAAAAATGCTGATCAACCGATACTCCCTTGGTTTCTTCAAGCATATCAATTATTTCAACGGTCTTCCACATCAGCAGCTTCATCGATTACTAGCCCCTCTACACCAACGGTTGCTATTGCTTCGAATACGCCCCCTGCTAGAGTCCCGACTTTTAAAATAGCGGATGCTTCAACGTCGGCCACTGCTTCTTCTCTATCATCGACGCCAACTGTAAAGCCGTTTTCATGGACTACTCTGCTTCCTTACTGGAAGTTGCCATCGCTTGGCCAAGAAACACAGTTAGCCAATCCTTCCTCCCTTTCACTAAAAAACGGTTATGACAATGAAAGTTATCTGGGGAATGGGAATGTGAAGCCGCAGTATGATTTACCAATAATATACCCTGTTTGCATCCTACCTTGGGCTTCTCTAGGCCGTTCCGGGGATGGTTCGGGAATTTCTTGCTCCCAAAATGAAAGTGAATCTCTTACCGGCAGTGGAATACCCGTTTATCAGCCTTCATCTTTCCATCCACGCACATCTGATTTTTCATACCTGTCGGGTGATAACGGAATCCCAAATCCAACAAACTCGTATCGTCCAGATAGTCGTCACTCTGAAATAACTAATCAAGACAGAAACTCTTCACAGACTGTTATTTCCATAAATCCTATAGAACCAATTGCGACAGGTTTCACAGCTAACAATTCCTCGGCGAAAAAATGTGGAAATTTTGCAAATAACTTTTCCTCTCATGTGTCATTTCAATCTTCCACTGCTAGAACTTCGACTTCGCCAGTTTTCAGTGCCATATCGTCTACTTCATCCGGAACCAAATTTCCATCTTTACCACGTGGCAAATCCAAAGTTCGCACTTTCCCTGCTGCTAGAATTAAATCGTCCACTTCATCCGGTACCAGAACCAAATTTTCATCTTTGCCAAGTGGCAAATCCAAATTGCGCATTTCACCTACTGCTAGAACCAAATCGTCCATTTTATTCCCGCCTAGAAATTCACATTTACCTCTTGTTACAGCCTCCACTTCTTCATTTACCACGATCCCTACGTCAACGTTTACCAACAGTGTTTCCATTCCGTCGTTTCCCAGAGCTTCTATTCCACCTGCTTCCAGAGTTTCCATTTCGAAGTTGGACAGAAATTCCACTCTGCCAGCTCCCATAAATTCTTCACCGCTGACAGTCAAATGGCCGAATCAACTGGTCATTGGTTCTGCTTTTCCGTCCTCTGCCACAGTTGCGAGCAAAGGATCACCATTAAGTTTAAATACTCCAGTAAAACGTCTAATGAAAGACTTAATTGTAGAATCTAAGATGGTAGAAAGTACACCAAGTGCAACAGCAAGAGATCAGAGGTCCTCATTTCTGTCTCAAGCGGATATGGATTTTTTCAACGATCCTTAATATCCACCAATTTTTTCTGGAGAACTAACCGGAATTTGGCCATGTTTTCACTTAGGAATAACTGATCAAGCTAGTAACACCGTGCAACCTACCACTTCCTTACCTATGGGGAAAAGTTTAAAGACTTTTGAAGTTTGATATACCTGATAGACAGATGCATATCCTCAGAACTTTACTTATACCTGATAGAAAAATGCACATCCTCAGAACTTTACTTATACCTGATAGAAAGATGCGCATCCTCAGAACTCTACTTATACCTGATAGAAAGATGCACATCCTCAGAACTTTACTTATACCTGATAGAAAAATGCGTATTCTCGGAACTTTACTTATACCTGATAGAAAGATGCATATCCTCAGAAAGATCGTCTTTGTGTGTAAGCCATTAGTTTGCTAATGAATCCACCTCAAGTCGGACCTCAATCCAGAATGTAAAGTTTGTATTTTATTCTTAGATGCAGCAATCAACGACAGTTTTAAGATTTGGTTGAAACAAAATTGCTAATTCCATTTGTTTTAATTGACGATTCTAGTGAATGGTGTTGTAATCGTTCCTAATATTTGATTAAATGTTTTTGTATTTTCTTTTGTTCTTAAATCGATTTTGGAATTTTAATACTAAAAGAACTACTGTTTAACAAGAACTCATTTCAGTGAACTCGAGGTGAAAGAGGCAAGAAAAAGAATCGGGAACATAACGGATGTCATTCGTATTCCGGGGACATGTTTAGGAAACAAGGTAGTTTATTGTAATATCTAAAATAATCCTGTGAATCTACAGATCATCGTCGTTTTCCTACTCCAGCGGGTTTTTTTTGCACAAAATGTAATCTATGAGAAAAAAAACTCCAAAAAGTTCGTTTCTAAACCTTTAAGAGAACATATAAAAACATGACATAAAACAAGATTTCCTATCAAATCATTTTATGTATGAATGAAGTAAGCAGTGTAGATTAAGAATAAGTATTGCACAGTAAGGATTAATTGAATGAATCAGAAATCCACTTGGACCTTGAATAAAATCTTACCCCTTTTTTGGCAATAATTACATTTACTATGCCTTTTCCTTTTCCGAATTCAATTCTACAATCGAATATTTTTATAAGTCTCCTCTTACAGAGTTTGTTTGGAGCAGCATAGTCAAATCTGGCATGAGATTTACTGTATAATATATGCTGTAAATCCAAACCAAATATGTATATATAACCTTCCTCTTATAAATACTAGCTACCAGCTCTTAATAAAAGAGTTGGGTAATTCGTTTTTTAATGACTCTAGAGTCAGATCCATGATGGGCCAAACAAACTGCAATGGAAATCAAAATAAAACTGATTATAATGGTACAGGAGGTCGGGATTGCCGAATAGTCTAAAGCACTGCGTTTCAATGGGTAAATTATATTTTGAGAATGAGTTCGAATCATGTGATATTTTCCTCTTCCAACAAAAGCACCGTAGAATCTGATCTTTTCTAAATCTTTCCTTCAGATAAAAGATTTAAACTCTTGCACTGGGAATTAATTGGCAGATACCCATCTCAAACTCGTCATGAGCAACTCGAAACTAGTTACAGATACAGATCAAAATAATATCGTAGTACGAGACATTTCTTACATTCCCAGGTAGTTTTACTACGCTTAGCGCTGGTGTGGTGCGGAAATTTTGAGAGGAGGGTGCCAATTCAGGTGTCGTTCTCGTCATTTGACCGCTGTTAAAAATTACGAGGTGCGTCCCAAAATAGACCTCGTATTGCCTAAAAACGGGACGTTAATATAACTAAATCATCACTACGGCTATTGTGTTTCGCCCATACCTTGCATCTTCTTTCGATTTTGCTTACCTTTACCTTCAGTATGTTCCACTGGGGGCACCTGAAATATTGAGATGAGAAGCCACCGGATAAATAAGCAGGTTCTCGCTTTCTTGGTGGGAACAATAATGGTGTGTGGTTAAGTTACTTTCACTCTGATGATGAAACGTACCTCCTGCGATGAAGGCTACTTGGACTCCACTCTCAGTTTCCGATTAACTTCGCGTCGACGACCATCCAGGTGACTCTGGATGCTTAGGGGTCTATTCTGATACCCCCGGTTGGGTTGGGAGTTGGGTTGGGTTCCGCACGTTAACAACCCCAACCGGGGGTACCAGAATAGACCCCTTTGACAGGTCAGGGGATACTCTTTTTCTATTATCTTTAGTAGGTGGAATATGCCTAGGAAAATGTCCTTATTTATTTGCTTATAGACAAAGTGGGGTATCTTTCTAATTTTGCTTATTTCAGATACTAAAATCAGTCGAAGTGCAATGCACGTCATTACCACCTTGGAAGTAAACAGCATTGGAAGTGTGTAACAGGTCATTCCAGTGCAGGAGGTTAGAGAATAACGTGCAAGATAGAATGCAACAACACGAATATTAAAGGTAGCGTGATGTACAATGCAACTAACTGGATTGGCATTTAAGTAATTGAGGATTTCATTCGTAGTTGGAGATAATTGTTGTTTTGGGCATACTTGCGTATTCGAAAAGTCAAAGGCATACAGTTATTTCATGGTTATTACAACAACCGACATTGAGTGAAAGAATTTGCATTGACCGGATATTCAATTTTTGTTTGGCGTAGATTGAAAAACGAAAAGAGAATTTTTACCATATTGAATTTTTTTGTTTCCGCAAAAGAAAAGAAACAGCGCAAGCTCGCAAAAAGTTATGTGCCATATATGGAGCCGAAATCTAAAATGAATGGCAGTGACAGAGTTGGTTTTCGACGTTTCGAGTACTCGATTTTTTACTCAAAGATGAGCAACTCCCTGGTTGTACAGTTAAAGTTGATGGCGGCTAAATCAAGGTAATAATCAGTGCACATCTTCATAGAATAACACTTGAGATCCCACCGTGCCATTCTCGTGCATTTAAAGCAGGGGTTCCCAAACTTTTTTTCCCACGCTTAGTCTTTTTATTTTTGCGTAACCTTAATGTGATTATCCACTTCCTCCAACCATCCGTCTATGCCAGAAGTTCCCAATCTTTTTTAACTCGCGTAACCCTTGCTTAGTCTTTTTATTTTCTGACCTTAATGTCGGTTATCACTTCCTCAGCCAAATCCGTCTCCGGGTATCTTTTTTTAACTCGCTAACCTTGTAGTCTTTATGTTTCTTCGTAGCCCCTTAATGTCAATTATCCACTTTTCCATCCATCAAATGCCCGCTAACAGCAGGTTCCCAATCTTTTTAACTCCTTGTACCACTAGCCAGTCTTTTATTTTCACTGTCCCTTAATGTCTTCTCCACTTCCAACCCATCCGGTATGCCTGGAGAAGTTCCAATCTTTTTTTAACTCGCGTACCCTTGCTTAATCTTTTTTGAACAGGTACCCAATCTCATTATCCAAACTGTCTCAACATCCGTCTATGCCAGAGTCCAATCTTTTTTAACTCGCGTAGCCCTTGGCTAGTCTCTTTTATGTTCGCGCCTATGTCGGTTATCCACTTCCTCTCAATAATGTCGTCTATACCCAGGAGTTCCCAATTAATCCTTTTCTTAGCTTGTATCTTTTTTTTCGCGTCCTAATCCGCCTCATTTCACCGATCTGTAGTTCATCTTCCCCTTGTTTTCTATTTTCGCGTACATTTATTTAATTATATTATTACATTATTTTAATTATTCAATTACACTACACGATTAATTACTTTGCCAGAATACTGAAAGAACAATAGGCTATTATACTTATTTTCATCACTAGGGCTCGAAAATATAAGATCTGAAAGTGTGGCTACTTTTTGAACAGGAGGACATTACAAGAACCTCAATCGAATGCCATGACATTACGTTTCTAGACAATTAAGGTATTGTTAGTAATCTACTTAAGAAAATTTCGCCATTCATTATGCTAAATGTAATGCATTTTGCGATTAAAAAAAATTCGATAAGTATCTATAACTTTGAAAACTTTAATGGGTAAACATCTTTTAAATTTAAATAATATATAAAAGGTTTGCGGCCTTATTCTACCACTCATAACGTAATCGATCAAGCTTAGGCTGAAGAATTTACTCCGAAAAGCGAATACTGACCAAATAATGATCATGGCTGGACTGTATCCCTAACTGGCAGTTGGCAAAGACTCGTTTGGCTCAAAGATCTGAGGGAGTAATTTAAAAAATCGCCAACAACAGAGAATTGAGATACCATGCCAATATAGCAACGGCTTAATAGTTTACATTTGCTGTACATTTTGGCGTCACCTTTCGCATTATGTGAACCATCATTTTAGCTGGGATTTAACCACTGGATGGCGAATAAGGCCGTTGGTCTTTTTTTGTTGTCTAACTAAATTGCCGCAGGAAATGAGTCAACTAATGAAATCAGTTGATGTAGTGGGGATGTAAGCAGATCAAGAAGGAGGAAAGAAAGAACTTCATTCTCTCTTTGGTGCTCATTTTAAAAAAACTACATTTCTCCCCGCGTTCTAACTTAAACAGCTTTCGTGAGGGAAAAAACTGTGTATCTAAGATTTTCAAGAATCAATATTTGGCTCCCATTACCTTCAAAAATTATCAAAAGAGAAAATAAAGAATTTATGTATCGTTTTAGTCTAATAATAACCTCTAAGCAGAATGTCGGTCGTTTGACCGCTATAAAGTACTAGGATGAGTCATAAATTATTGGACTCATTTTAAGAAAATTAATTTAAAAACATAATAATGATCATTCGGTTTTTTTAATGGAAGAGTACTTTTTAAAAATGTTGAGATAGGTAATGCGCCGTTATGATGATCTAGGTTGTGCTAAATTGATTGCATCACCTATTTTTGGAAATTATCCACGCGAAACTTTAAAGCTAAAGAAGAAAAAATAAGCAAGTATTGTGTAAGGAATTCACGCTCTCTAATTTGTCAAATCAATTGTAATTCGAATGATAGTTTTCGAGATATTAAAAAAAAAAACTATCAAAAGAGAGAAGAAACGCGCATTGGTTTCTGCTGATCGTTACCATTGGAATGGATATCTCAATTTAAAATTTAAAAACCTAATGGTGCGCACTATCTGAAAACGCTTTTTTTTATTTTCTTATTTAAAAAACACCAGTTGTAACATTATTAGTTTTTTAAATTAATTTTTTAAAATGGGTTTAATATTTATGACCACCCTGCATTAAGATGTTTTAATAATTTTTTTTCACTTCATAACTATAATATTTAGTTCAGTGAGAATGTAAATAAAGATTCTTTAAGAAAAATTCAAATTGTAGGCATTAAAATATCAAATCATTCAGCATGTCTATCTATAAAAATTGCTACCAACAGAGGTTAGGTCTGTTTTAAAAATTGAAAAAATGGGGACTCTTATCCCATCATCTTGAATCCAACATCTGACCAAACTAGTTTCTTCGTTGGAGCTCCAATATGATCATTCTCTCAGACTTTCCTCGAGTATTCTAGCCTTTTCCGATAGGGCTTTTATTACATAGAATCATGTTAGAACAATCTCTATATTTCATATTCATTCATTCGCGGTTCAACTTTTGAGTTTGGAATAAGAACACAAAGAGCAGAGTGAAAGAAAAAACAGGTATGTTTTACTACTCCAAATGAGACAAAACTGAGGGTCTATTCTGGTACCCCGGTTGGTGAGGAGTACATTTTTTCCCGTTGTTAACGTGCGGAAAAATCGACGTCTCTAGCTCTCAAAGAAACCTCGTAAACATTTACGATTGCTTTACGATAATTTAAATGATGCTCTGTGTCATAAGTGTTAAATTGTTTGCACTATATTATCGATAGATGGACTCGTTGTTATAACATTAAGCTATTCATTATAAAATTTAATAAACTGAATTCCAGTTTTGCCTTTGTTTGACAAATCAATGCTCTCAAACTTCCTGTCATTTTATTATCAAATTACTAAAAATCTAGTAAAACAATCTGAAACGCAATGGTTTGGATTGCAAAAACTATCATGAAAAGAATATAATATAAAGCTCTAGTGCGATATACCAATTTCGATATTAGCGTAACTTCATAAGGTTTTATCTTTGAAGCGATTTCCTTTTACTAAATCTTTCATCACAAACTTCTTCATAACCTCAACATCTAACTAGAAATATGACACTGTTCCATTACATTGTAAATATTTGGTTACCGGTATTCCCGATTCCACTTGATGTGATTTATATCAAAATGAAGTTTTAGCGTCGTTGAGTTCTCCCCTCAAGCTTGTTACAGATAATATCCGATTTCTTTTCATTGGGCCCCGAATTATTGCGATGATTCCGTCATTTTAATATCTATTTCACCGGCTGTAGAGCTACGGCTCCCATTTCACCAGGCTGCCGACTTCCACTTCACCGACTGCCAGAGCTTCCCTTCACCGACTGAGCTTCCACTTCACCGAGCTGCTGAGCTTCATTTCACCGTGCCAGAGCTCCATTTCGATACTTGAGGCTTCCATTTCAACGACTGCCAGCACCAGCAAACTGCATGCAGGCTTCCAGAGCTTCACGGCTTCCCCTGGCTGCGGCTGCCAACTTCTGCGGTCTGCTTACCAACACAGCTTCAACTGGCAGAAATCTATTTCACGGTCCGGGACAGTCTTGTCTGAACTTGGAAAATTTCAGTCAAGTTAGATAGCGATAATCTCAGTGTCCTTACAGGGTAAGTAAATATTTTTAAAATACATTAAAACAAGCAAAAAAAAATGCTTCTAACTTTTTTCAATATCTACTACGACACAAAAAAAATTTCATTGTAAGTACTGATCAAGATGTCATTTAGCTCGGAGAATAACTTTCAAGAAAGTATCGAGAATGTCTTATCTGAAATATCAAGGCGTGAAATATCCCAACCATTCAGCGGGAGGACGTATGCAAGAGATATATCGTGCATCGTATTGCATATTTATATCACGTTGTTTTACAAAAATCAATGCTTCTTTTACATATGTGATCTGTATTTATTAACTAAATTTTTTGCAATTAATAATGAATTTTTAAAAAAAATTTCACATCTGGCAGAAACATGTGGTCTCATATTCATGTGTTATTGGTTGCCAAAAATTCAATTTTTTTTCTTCCTCTTTGAAATTTCAAAAAATTGAGACGAGTGGTGTTGCATGATCAGCGACGGAATATAGAATTTCACAATACCCGCAAACAATGTTTTATCCGTAGGCATAATATTTGCAAAAGATGTTTTATTCGTAGGTACAATACATGAAAATCATCACTTCCTAATTCCATACAAATAGAAATTTGTCCAGAATCTGAAATTTATAAAGCACATACTGAGCATAGTTGCTGACAGATCGACATTTTTAGCGCAAAGTGAATTTCAGATCAAATGATAATCATAATTCACTCCAATTTTATCATTCCTATACATCATAGTTCTTTTTTTGTAAGATACTCAATGTGTTTTACAATCTAATAAAGCTTTATAACATATTTTTGGGGATTTCACAATATTGCAATTAAAAGCAATGAAATACATGGAAAAGTTCTTTTTAAAGCTATAAAAATCCCAAATACTTAGCGAGCATATTGATCCCTTTAAGAGAAACCACAGAGAGGTGAATGCAAAACCAAATCATGTGAGGTTGTCTAATGTTTATAGCTCCTTGCTTGAGGTTTCATCGTTATTGTTAAATAATCCATTTAATTTTCATTATGTGTACTTAAATGAGTTAATCGCCAAATAACTTAT
>BGPR01027635.1:0-20569 GCA_013235015.1 Araneus ventricosus
CCATTAACATCTAATCAATCGTCTGTAGCTCAACGGCAAGAGATGTTATGTAATGATTAGTGTAGGTTAACTAGAAATTATGGCTGTTGGCAAGAATATTTTACGAGCTGATAGAAAGTTTATCTGGGCCTAAAAGCTATTTAGAGAAAAAATTCTGATTTGTATCTATATGGGTACATTATATATGTATGGTCTGGGTTTGGGAAAATAAATTTCAAGAGTATCACCCAAAACCAGTCTACATGGAAAATGAAAATTGACTCAACGTGCACCTAGGGGTGTGCACAAAATGACAATGAAGGAAACGATATTTAAATACTAAATTATTTTATTAAAGAAAAACATATATGAAGAGAGTTATTTACAGAGGTGATTATAAACAGATAGAAACAGGATAGAGGTTTGAACATTATGAGAGTTAATAATACGTAGCTAGGTGAGAAAACAATTACCACTCTGGTATTAATTACTTAATCACTTACGTTATTTCAATTCCTCATTGATTAAATACATTACTATGCCTACTGCCATCGGGGAGACCCCGTAGTGTCGTCAAACTGGCCGTTCTCAGATCAGTTGCTTACTTCCTATCTCCGAACGCTCGTCGCGTGGTTATCAGGCGCAGAGCGCGTGATGGCTCAATGACTCCTATTTCTGCTGATCTAATAAACTTATTCAAATTAAGCTTGTTTTGGCGAGTTAAAAAAATATTAATAGGAGGAAATAGAATTACGCGGTTAAATTTAGGTAAAACTCTAGACTGGAAAAATACAATTCCTACATATATATATGAGAAGAAATAAGATTTTCCATGATTTTCCTCATTCATTTTTTATGTATGTTCATTGAACAATCTACAATAAAACACTTAATGAGGAAATTATCCAAATGGATCTAAATATTGCCCAACAACATGCGAAATTTCTCCAAATCTCACGATTGTACAATAAACAACATTCACATTGTTGTAACCACTTCCAAAACTTTGTCATATCAGTCACAAGAGATCAATGATCTATAGTTAATGATATGTACGCATCTGCCACTGTACGCAAGTGCCACACAATCCCGATTTTTACAAGAAGAACCGAAAAGAAGTTGCTTTATTCTATAAGCACACGAGAGGGTAGAGGAGAGAACACTCCCGCTGTTTTCTTGTTTGTTTGTTTTTTTGAGCAACAAACAACTAATAAATAATACGGCTAAAATTCAATACAACTCCGGATAACCGAACTAGCTGAAGGGAAACCGTTTCGGATAACGATTTTATTCGGTTAAACCCTGAACATCTGTTACTATTTTGTGTCTAATAACATAATGGAATTTTAAATTTTTTTTGAGTGGAACACGAATTCCAAACTCTCTCTGCAGGTTCCTTATTTTCTTTATTAAAGTGAAACCTCCATCAGGTTTCGCACCCGCCAGTTCGGGAGCAATACGCTTGACAGGCACAGGTAAACAATATCATTAACATTGTTAATACTCATTTTAATTTTAGAATTTTAAAATTAATAACTGGCCATTTGGGGGAGGCTTAAAAGAAAAAAGTGGGAATATCGTTGCAAAAAGTCTCGCTTTCCCAAATTCTCTTTGAGGGTTTCTTATTTTCTTTATTAAAGTGAAACCTCCGTCAGGTGAAATATTCGCACCCGCCAGTTCGGGCGCAATGCGCTTGACAGGCACAGGTAAACAATATCATTAACATTGTTAATACCCATTAATTTTAATTTTAGCATTTTAAAATTAATCACTGACCTTTCGGGGGAGGCTTAAAAGAAAAAAAGTGGGGATATCGTTGCAAAAAGTTTCGCTTTCCCAAACTCTTTTTGTAGGTTTCTTATTTTCTTTATTAAAGTGAAACCTCCGTCAGGTGAAAAATTCGCACCCGCCAGTTCGGGCGCAATGCGCTTGACAGGCGCAGGTAAACAATATCATTAACATTGTTAATACCCATTAATTTTAATTTCAGAATTTTAGAATTAACCACTGACCTTTTGGGGGGAGGCTTAAAGAAAAAAAAGGGGGGGGGATATCGTTGCAAAAAGTCTCGCTTTCGCGATTATTTCCGTGCAGTTCAGTAAGTCTTTTTTTGAATTTGAGATTTCCTAGGCATCTCGGATAATCCATGTTCGAGTTAACCTGAATTCGGTTAAGTATCCGTTAAGAACGTTCGGAGCAATTTTTTAAAAAATTGTTATGGGGCCTGTCAAATATTACGTAAGCACCTAAGGGAAGGAGGGGGTTTGCGATTTGCTTATTTTTGGTGACAAGGAGGGAGGGGGAGTATGATTGATGCTTACGTAAGACATTAAAATCACTTTATTTCCGAAAATATCTTGTAACTTGCAAATATAATTTAATTTAAAAAATTAAATTTGAAAAAATAATAAATTTGGCAAAAGAAAATTAGACTTGAATATTTTTTTTCAATGATGTTCTGAGGTCAAGCATTTTAACCACAAAAAGAAAAACATAAACGACAGATAGGATGAATGTTCATTGAACACAATGGATAATAGTATCTTTTCTTTATAATAGCTGGAGGTGACAGATCATAATAATGTTTGATGCATGAGGCTTATTTCTGAGAACTTGCTACTACAATCGACGCTCGTTATAACGACCACACATTATAAAGACTATTCCATTATAATGACCAGTGATAAAATCCCCAATTGTGTTTCCCTATACACTCTATTTTATTTTACTTCTGGTATAACGACCGTCCAGTGTCGTCTAATACTAATACAACGTCCGAATTCAGAGGACACTCTTCCCGGTATTTTTCCAAAAAGAACATGTTTCTAAACTTAATGACCTTGATTATTGTATTGCCTAGCTTCGAAGATGTAGAGTCTTTAAATTACCACTCACCACAGCACGGAATTTAGAATAGCCTAGTATACAAAATGTTTCAAGTGCTATTGATACTTTAAAATGTTTTTTTGAAAGGTAAGAAAATACAGAGCATTATTTATCATCTTTAACTGAAATGGAAAATTATGTTTTGCAAAGATCACATACGCAGAAAAGACAAACAACCATTTCTGATTTTTTCTTTAGAAAATAAATGTTTTGAAAGTATATAACACCCATTATTTTCTACTTTAAAATCTATTTTAGAAATATATTTTTAAATGATAAAATTTTATTTTTAATACCAATGATAAAAATAATTTGAATATTTAGTTGGGATCTCTTTAAAAATCGTCTATTTTTACGGATCTGCTGAGCGTTCATGTGTACATTTTTTAATTATATCCACTATAGCGACCACTCGTTATAAAGACCTTTTGCTGTGGGACGCAGAGGGTCGTTATAACGAGCGTCGACTGTATTTCCAATGATGAGATTGGAATGAAAGGGTCCAATATGTTGTATTGTGACAATACGAGTTTCCAAGTAAGCACAAACAAACATGTTACAACAAATTTGAAACTCATTGAATATTTCGTGTATAAAAAAATATACTCTTAGTCAGGTTTGAAGTAACATCTTCTTAGTATGTACTGAAAAAAAACAATCTCATTGAAAGCGGAAATAAAATAAAATAACGAATATTCTCAAACCGCACACAAAGATTACATAACAAGATAGAGTCCCAGTGCCATGCACTTTTACTCAGATTGACAAAACATTGGTTACCTTAGACTCAGATCATTTGAATTGCAGCAAAATAGGGGTGGGGGGGGGAGAAAGAAAAAATCCTTCGTAGACCTTAAGTCTGCTAATAACTTGGCGGTTTTTTCCCGCTTGGGTTCTCATAGTTTTTTTAAACAATAATAGTTCATTTTTTCTTTTTCGTTTCTTTGTGGGATGTTTTTTTCACTAATAAATTTCATAGCTGTTAATATCCGATGAAAGTTAAGTGGATAATTGTTTTGATGTTCTTTTTTTTCATTGTTTGGAAAACGAAAATGAAAAATGTTTTTGATTGTTTTTGTACTAATTTTTTCTTTCTATTATGTGTTGCTTTTCTTTGATGTTGCTTAATAATAATATTGTTTTTCTTCGATCTTTTCTGATCTTAATGATGTTTTTCTTTCCTTCGACAACATTACGCATAATTTTTCGTCTGATTTCATGAACGATTCTTCCACCAATTTTTTCCTAAACCAAACTAATCACCTCACACCCCTCTCTGAAGTGGTTGAACCTCGTAATCATAGTGGACGACAGCTCTACTGTCTGGTGTTTCGAGAGTTTTTAAAACCGCACAGTACATAAAACAAGTCAAATTGGAAATATGTATTCATTTCGAGAAAATATTGTATAAAATATTTTTGAAAGTTTCAAAAAGTCTTCATCAGATAAACCTTTGAAAATAACCTTTGAATGTAAAACTAATGATGTGTGGCGGCAGTATAAAAATTCTCCTAAAAATGATTAAAAAAAAAAAAAAGATCTAGAGGAGTTAGTGTTAAAAAGAGCTGAAGAAGAACTACGAAAGACAACCAAAAAGAAATAATTTTTTCTTGATTATTTTATAAAGGTAATTATAATTAATTTATTCTTAAAATTTTGAGCAGATTTTATCATAACTTTAAATTTATAATTAACTTGGTATGAAATAACTTTACTTATTCTTGTTAATATTTCCCACGTTTATTAAAATATGTAGAGTATACTGACGTTGTAATATGTAATAAAGTGTTAAAATGAACATCTTTCTATAATTTAATAGATAAATGATCTTTACTAATGCAATCTTAAAGTGAAAGTATTCTTCAATTTTCAAAGGTAATAATCTAGGAAATTAAGTGGTTCTAATACGACTTTGTGTTTTGAATAAAATATTAAATAACAAATAACAATAATAGTTTATGAAAATACTTTATAAATTAATCATTCACTAATCTAAGATTAAATTTTTTTCACTTCTTATGTTTTCATATTTAAAAAAATTACATATTGTAATGATTGTTACCTTTCAAATTTATGTAGTTACAATAGTGTAATTGATAGTTATAAAAGTATTTTGAGCCATATTGGAAATGAAAGTTTTCATTTGCTTTTTATAACAACTTACGTTTTTGATATAAAAGTGATTACTAAAAATTTAGTCCTTTTGTCACATGCTTAAAAAGTATAGGGCAATTGTGAAAAATTAACGAAGAAGAAGTTCATCAAGATTCCTTCCGAGAAGAAAGCGATGAAGTATTAACAGAAGAGGGGAGCAATATAATAACAGATATGGAAAAATGGCTTGAGCAACCTTGGTCAGCATCTGAATAGATGATGGGCATGTGCGAAATTAAATTAAAAATATAGTTATGTTCTTTTAAAATTGTGATAAACTAAGAAATTTTCTAAATCAAAATTGTAAGGAAATTAAACATACATTTTTTTTTTCATTTTAAGCCGCGTTGGAGTATTTATTTGAATTAAGTTTTAAAATTTTTAAAATTGGATTATTACTGTTATACGTTTTGTGGAAAAAAGAACGGGGGGTTGCAGTTTGCTTACGTAATTATAAGAGGGGGTTTGCGATTTGCTTATTTTTACTGACAAGGGGGGGAGTGGGGTCAAAAATTACCAAAAGCATGCTTACGTAATATTTCAACGGCCCCCTATATAGAAACACCATAATATGTTTTTTAGATTTGAACTTTATAAAGATTAATAATAGAGTATTATATTTGAGTATAAATTATTATGAATTTTCAAAAAAACCTAAATTTGTGCTGTTTTTTAGGGAAAATTTTGAAAAACTTCAAACAAGCTAGAGGTCAAACTTTTGTAATAATTCAAATAAAACTAATACTAAAATAAACTATATAGTATGGACTAGTGCTTGTACTAGAATCTTAACATTTTTTGGATAAGTAAAAATTTTAGAGCTAATCGAACAATCATTATAAGATTTTCAGCAAATTTTTGATGCCATTTTTCGAATAAAAGACCATAATTAAAAAATATTATTGCAATATACATTATTCTAGTACATTCACTAGAGAAACATTTGAAGAAAGTATTCACAAAATTTCAGACAAATCAAATGATAATATCTTGAGTTATCATGTTTGAAGTGTGAAAATTATGCATTGAATCTAGTTTTGAGAAAAATCAAATTTTAGTTTTGCCACGAGCTTAAATTAAGTATCTGAACTTAAAAAAAAATCCTAAAAATATACTAACATCATATTAACTTGAGAAAATGAAGTTTAAAAGAATTTTTGACAGGTTTCTGTCCCTTTAAATGACAACTTCTGGCTAATTAAACGCCCACTTCCGGTTTTCGGTTTGTTATAAAACAATTAATATCTCATCTTCTAATTAACGTACCTACAAAAGTAAATATGTTTCAGAAAGGCAAATGAATGAACTATCCAAAACATCAAAAATAAAAGAAACGGGAATTTTGGCCATAAATCGACTTTTCAACGTGTTTGGATACCTTAACCGGGTTTTTACTGTATATTAGTTGTAGCTCATCAGTTTTTAGCTCGTTCGTAACATATGAATTAAGGTTTTGTCTTATCAGCTATTGAAAGGAAGATGAACACTTGATCACTCATATCAAAGATTGTATGACACTTGAAAAAGTGATTAGTTAGGTTTGCTAAAACTCATGGCTGTTAGAAAGAATGTTTGACCAGCGGAACGAAAATGAAAAGTTTCTCAGAACTTAATACTGATTGTTGTTTCAGAGTCTCTTAAAGATGTCTGATATACCTTTTCTTGAATTAGTCAATATATCAATGAAATACAACTTTGATGATTAATTAATGAAATATGACTTTGCCGATTCAGTTAAGCAATTAAACTAAAATTTTGGCAAACTTATGGCAATTTTTTTCTTGTATGTTATTCCTACGTTTAATACTTGAAGAAGAATTTTACTACACTTGTTCTAATGTACAGTTCTACAGAATTCTTGAAACTAGATTTTGGAAAAAGTTTAAACTTGCTTTATAACTGGAGTGAGTTTTGTCTTTGAAGAATTAGTTGCCATCAAACAAATTTTTAAAATGATTTTGAAAATATATTTTTGGATAATTTTACTTGAAATGTAAAGAACCTCACCATTAAGAACGTCAACTAACAATTTGTCAGCACAAAATAAGTGTTAAAATAAATGAGATGTCATATTTAAGTAATGAAGTGCATCTCACACATTCTACTGCATTTATAGTAAATTTATACAAATAAGATATTTTTCAAATAAAGTAACAATTCTTGTTTATTGCACTTTCATTCATTTTGAATTGCTGTAAGAGTTAATTTTGAATGTGCTATTTTACCATCATTGTTATCATTAATTCTCTTCCAAGTTAATATTCAAAGCAACCATGAAATTCTTCCGGATATGAAATTGGTAATATCCGAAAATGAATAAAAAATTATGTGTTAACGTTAGCAATTAATGAAAATTTTTACTTTACAGTCAGATGTCACATGTCGTATTTCTAATTACAGTGGAGTCTCCCTATAACGAAATCGCTTGGTTCCAATTGAAAAATTCGTTATAGAGAAAATTTCGTTATACGGAGATTAGGGATTTTTGCAGTTATTTAAGTAAATGTTGCAAACTTTTCAATAGGTGCGATAAGTTCAAATGTATTTAATTATGATTTTCAATTAAAAATGAAGTAATATATATTATAAATTTGTTAAAATTATACTAATTTTTATTGTATAAATAAAATGTTCAAAAATTAAGACAATTCACCAATTTAGAGAATAATATGTACTTACGTTTATTTTACTTGAAAAATTCCGTTATTTTACATTAATTTGCATTTCGTGATGTTAAATTTTCAGAAAAATTTTCACATTTTAAGAGTGAGTGGTTCCAGAAACAGGCACGTGTGCGCGAATTGGTTGCACAGAAATTATCAACTTTCTTCAAAAATGACAAAAATCGAAAAGATAAACCTCCGAAAAAATTCGTTATAGGGAGACAACCACTTCGTTATATGGAGAATATTTTGAATGTTATTTAACATTCCGATTAAAAATTTCGTTATGAGGAGTAATTCGCTGTAGAGAGACTTCATTGTAGTTAAACTCTACTGTATCTTGTTTCAAATATTATTTAAGATTTTAATTAACATCGTTTTTATATAAACAGGGTGAAAAGAAACTCTTTACGATATATTTCAAATTTTAATTTTAAATCAGAGTAGATCACCAATAATCCGAACTAATTGGGATCGGTGCCTGTTCGGATTACAAAAAATTCGGATTACTCGAAATTCCGATAAAAATAGAAAATAAAAAGATGTGTGCTAAAAAAAATGTAAGTTATAAGTACTCGGTACTACTATCTCTTGGATTCTTTTATTCAAAAGCAACAGAAAGAGAATATGTCTTCCCATTTCATTAGAATAATGGATGTGCTCCTGTGTGAAGTGACCTTATCTTACGGCGAACTCAAGAAGAGATTCATCCCTGAAACTATTGAGCCGTGACGGCGGAGGCTAAAGAATAGATTTTATTCTTTCTTCCTCCACGAGCAATCTCTACCGGTTCAACACCTAATTTTCCTAGAAATGAATCATCCACTTTCTGCTAGTTCATTCTCGTAAGAACACGCTTCTCCCTGACAGGTCATTCTCTTCTGCAAAATCGAAATCACTTGTTTTGTGTGGATCGCGTTAAGTTTATTATTTAATTTTAATGCATATTTTAAGCATTTCAATTATGTCAAATAAACGGTAACATAGTGTATTCTCACTGAAAAAGAAATTAGATGTGCTATCACGTTTAGACAAAGGCGAATCAGTCATGAAATTAGCTGCTGAATTTGGCATGGGCAAAGCAACAATTTGTGATTGGAAAAAGAATCGCAGCAAAAGTTCTTTTCAGTATGTATATTTAAATCTTTTCAGGTAATCTTTTCAATTACATATAATTTTCGAAAATAAAATCGGTTCGGATTAACCGGAATTACGGATTAGAGGGGTTCTACTGTAGTTACATTTAATTTATCATCTAAATTTAATTAAAATTTGAAAGAACGGCTTTCGACTCAATGAAACCCGGTGATGATTTGATCCGGAAATTATGTCATTTTTTCTTTTAGAATGTTTCTGAAAATTGCGTTTATGTGTGCTGAGATAAATTTGCAATGATGGAAACAAAAGAATTTAGCAAAAGAAAGCTTCATGTCGCCTGTGCTTTTTTACTTTCTCGTACACGAAGTATACAAAGAGAAAGTATTGTAATCGTCAAAAAATTCGAACTCGAGATTTTGACGAATCTCCACGTTTTAGACCTCCCTGAGTCCGAAAAACACAATTTTCGAATTATGTCTGTCTGTGTGTATATAAACACGATAACTCGAAAGCTATTAGAGCTACGGGGATGAAATTTGGTATGTGGTCTTTAAACATAATTTGTAGGTTTCTGTCAAATTTTGGAAAAAAATCCGTCCACGGGAAGTCTGTCTGTCCGCGGTCATATGAACACTATAATTCAAAAACTTGAATAGCTAGTTGAATAAAATTTGGTACACAGTTTTATCATCATGAATGTAGGTCCGTATAAAAGTTTGGGCCAAATCCGTCAAAGGGTTGAGTGTCTGTCGGTCTGTATAATCGCATACTTGTAAAAATTGTCTCCTAAACCCTTTGGTTTAGATAAATAAAAATTGCTGTGGCGTTTGCTAATATTAATTATAGATCTGTGCTCAAATTTCGTTTCAATCCGTTGAAAAAAAGTTGTTCAAATTGCATATTTGGTTCAAAATGCACATTGCGACTGTGTGTTGGCGAGCGTTTCGCTTATTTTACTCAAGTTAGTATAGTTGGGTTTTGACCTTGGCGGTCTACGAAGAAAATTGTAGCTTCGGACGCTCTTTGGAAATAAAGGCAACCCCCTGAACCCGAAACTTCGTTCTGACATTCTCTAGATGGAAGGTATGGTGAAATCTTGCGTGATATCTGTAGAAAGATTTCGTTTCCAAAAACTTTAAATAAAGTTGTGGTACCTCAGCGCGCGTAAAAATTGAGTACTTACGCAAATATTTTAACTGCTATCATTTTGCTTTTACACATAATCATAAAAATGGGGGAAGGTCATTTTAAAATTATAATGACTCAGAGTTTAGGAAGCAAACGGGACAAATAGTATAAGGGACGTATGGCAACCCTAGTTAGAAGGAAAATGACACCTTTTTGGGAAGTATACGACAAAGTTTAGGGGAGACCACTCCCGCTGGTTTTTATTATTATTTCAATAAATCTTTGTATGCCCATTCAACTGACGGGGTATCGTCAGGGTTCCAAGTTCGAGGACATACTGCGGCGAAAATAGGGATGGGAAAAACCTACCGGTTTTTACCGAAAACCGATTTTTTTTGTTTCGCTTAACCGTTTTTCTTCGGTTATTTTTTTGTTCCGGTTATAACCGGTTATTTTTTTAGAATCCAATAACCGTGTAAAAAACCGTATTGGAAGATAGGCTCGATTTTAGGTTCGATTAGACTAAAATTTACCAAGTTATGAAGCTTTGAATTTCATGATCTAAAGCCAATCAACGACAACCACTTCCTCGAAGTGCCTGTTTTTTGGCGGATTACTGAAAGAGTCTTTTTGAACATATAAATATTAACCAATGTATTGAATTCCTGTAAAAACAGTATTAATAAAAAATTTTGTCTACAAACGGCGTTTGTTTTTTTATAAAAAAAACCGAAAACCATTTATTTCAAAAACCGGTTATTTTGAGCGGTTATAACCGCCATGTTAAACCGGAGGTGAAAAAACCTGAAAAACCAAAAATCGGTTATTTTGAGCGGTTATAATCGCCATGTTAAACCGGAGGCGAAAAAATCTGAATAACCAAAAACAAGTTATTTTCGCAATAACCACCATCCTAGGACGAAAAGAAAAAGAGGGGGGTCTTCACAGTATAGTAATCAATTTTACAATCAGAGTACATGTCATCAAAAGATGTCACTCGAAAAGATTCGCACTAATCTCTTTCGGTTTTATTTTTTTACTAGCTGAATGCCCGCTACTTCGTCCGCAATATAACACATTATTGGTACCTTGTTCCTCGGGATAAAATATTTTCATGACTTTATAGTTTTAATGTAAAATACTTTTACATGAAATAATGTAAAAAACAAAATCCTTTTGTCCTCTGAAATGTTTAATTAAAATGAAAATATCAAATGAACCAAGCGATTTTTAATTTTCTGGAGTGAGTTTCATGCGTGTGGGATTGGCATGTTAGTTGATAGCAACCAAAATGTTAAAATGGGGTGAAAAAGATTATTTTTGAATAAGCATTCTTCGAAATGTAAAAACTATTTCCAATAAGAACTTCGATTTAAAATCTGGCAGAACAAAATAAGAAAATAATAAGAAATAATATTTCAGATTCATATAATGAAGTGCATTCTATGCATTCTACTACAATTTTACACATAAAAAAAGTTTCAAATGAAATTATAATCCTTGTTAATTGTACTTTCATTCTATCTCTACATAATTATAAATATCAATTCTAAATGAGCTATTATTAAGAGTGCATCCTCATTATTATCATTGGTTATATGGTTATTATTATGTGCAATCATAAGAATCTTTAAGATATGATATTGATAATACCCAAGAGAAAAAAGCGTTGTTGTCATTAATAAGAAATGAAAGCTTTTATTTTGGAACAATCCTTTCATCTGTCCTGTTGGTAATGTAGTTTGAAATTTTATTTAGTATTAAGAAAACAGAGAAAAATTAAAATCATTTCAATATTGAATTTTAAATTAGTTACATTAATTTTACAGTTCAAATTGGATTGAAATGTGGAGATATGGCATTCCGTTTAACGAAATCCAGAATAATATCTTTTTCCTTCAGAAAGTCTACTGAGATGCATTTTTGGTACCGGAAACACAAAACAATTGAGCTTCGCGGCTTTTTGATACTGTGGGCAATAGATGGATAACTTGTTGTTCGATTATTTGATGGTGACACTAGATCTGAGCTTCTACATAATGGTTGTTCATATAATGTAGTAATCAATTTTATAATCACAGTGCATGAAATAAAAGTTGTTACTTGAAAATCTAATATTTGCAAGAACAGCTTTTGTGCCTATATTTGTTCTATTTTCAATATTTTATTATCGTATTATTTTATTTCTTTTACTAGGTTACATCAATTTAATAAACAAAGAACTCGAAAAACGAAGCAATTTTTTTTATAAAGGAAACGATCAGCCGAATTCAGTATTTTTGAGAAATAATCGATAGTGATTCTTTTCGATCATTATTTCTTTTAGGAAAAGATTTGAAATTTATCACGAATATGGCATGTCATATGGTTTTTATATAATTCGAATAATATTCACAAACTGCCTGAAGACGATAGATCTTCTTAGATGTTACAAAGTCTTAAGTGCGACTTTTCAAGATGACAATGATTGTATTAATTTATTCAATGAAATCTAAATTTGTCGTCCAGTTTTACCTTCTACGATCACAATATTGTAGATATTACAATATTTATTTAGAAATAATTTAATTTATTTGTATCCAAATTTTGTTACTGTTCTGAAAATTATAATGACCTTATTAGTTATTATCGTAGCATCTGCAGAAAGATCTTTAACAAGATTGAAAATAATAAAAAATTACTTGACATCTAGCATTAGTCAAGAACGATTTACCTCCTAAGCCATTTTATCTTTAAATCCGAATCAGCCAAAATACTAAATTTTGATGATATTATCGACAAACTTGCTATAAAGCATGTAAGAAAATGAAATTAAACTCACATATTGCAACTTATCCTTTTAAGTCGCATACCAGATTGTATTTATGGAGCAATAATTTTTGTTATTTGTTTTATTATGAATTTTTGTGTGATTTAAATGTTAGCTTTATAAAAATAATTTAATTATTTATCATTTCCTTGTATCCCTTAAGTCCTTATATACTATTCCAATTTGAGCAATGGAATCTTTATATTAATACGTGAAGAAAAAAATTTGTACCCCTTTTTAAGCACATTGCACTCATGGAGGAGTGAGGGATTTGGCCTATTTAAAGGCGACCTCTATTAAATATTAAAATGCAGCAAATCATTATTTTGCTTACGAAATTTGTTGTATGACCCGGCAGATCAACTTTGCACTAGGCCCTGCTTTTGTTTGGGCCGGCCCTGTTTATAGTAAATAATTTTTTACTGCAAATGCGCGAACCGTAGCGTAATTATTCTTTCATAACTTCAGAGCCAGATATAAAGTGAAAATTATATAAAAATTCCAGTTCATTACCGTTAAGATTCACAAAGATTTCGGAATTTCGGCGAGAAAAATTTCGGTTGCACTAAATGATGAGGGTTCTTGCGTAAATTGATATTTTTGTGAATTTGACTCTTCGAACAGTGATATTAAATTTTATGAAAGTTGCATATCCCGAATACTCATGTATACTTATAAATTAAATACATAACTTAAATTGCAATTCTATTATAACTTTTCGAAGATTCAAGTTTTAAAAATTTGAGTTTATGCTTGAACCCTCATTATTTCTGAACCCTCATTATTTCCTTCTCTTAGAGTGCAACCGAAATTCACCTCGCTGCAGTGCCGATATCTTTCTGAATATTAACGTTATTGACCTGAAATTTTTATATAAGCTGTCTTAGATATCTGGCTTCGACGTTATGGCCTAAAATTAAGCCATGTTTCTCGCATGCGAAAACTATATCTTCAGAATGGTAGTTCTTGAATATTAACGTTATTGACCTGAAATTTTTATATAAGCTGCCTTAGATATCTGGCTTCGACGTTATGACAGAAAATTACGCCATGTGTCTCACATGCGAAAACTATATCTTCAGAATGGTACATCTTGAATGCACGGATGCTTTTAATGATTTTGTATTGCATATGAATTATTAGATAAATATAAATATGATAGAATTTTCTTTTTAACTATCATAATAAAAAAAGAAATTCGCGTTGTTTAGGAGGTGTGGAGAAGTGGATTTAAATCAAGCGCATCTCTGCAATAATTTCAGAAGTGTGCGAAATACAATTACAAATTTTCATTACGTAACTATTCCCCCTCGCCTTTCATTTCACCAGAAAATCCTATTTCTAAAGTTTGAATTATTTCAGTTTCTAACTACTTATTAAGCATTTTAATGATTTCATTGAAAAAACTGGATTTTGTTGTTGTTGACTGACTGCTATTGCTTTTACGTAGGCTATTTCGTCTAACATGAAACTCTAAACAAGGAAAGCTAATCAATATTATTGACTTTAATTTGAATTCAATGTACTATCGTTCTAAAACAGAGGTCTCCAATCTATATTTTCTGCTCGTACCCCTTGAAGAGACATTTCATTCGAGTACCCTTGTGTAATTGAGTACTTGGAATAGAAAATTTGTAGAAAACGCATTTCAGGAAAAAAGCAGATATGTTCAGTTTTGATAAAAAGCTTCTCATTTGTATAAATGATATAAAAAAACAGATTATAGATTGATGCATAAAATAGATGAAAGATGAGATCATAAAAATTAAATTTTATTTGAAAGGGAAATATTTAAGTCAAAATATTTGATTGAACATTCATTTATACCCACTTCCCAACTCAATAATTTAGATGAATAATGAAACTATAAAAATATTTTGAAAAAACTCTCGTGTGATGAACAAAATTATCTATACAAATATTTCTCTTGTGCGGCTTCCCAAAAATCGTTATTAAACTATGTGTTTTGGCATCATATAGATATAACAAGCGATGGATCACCTGATTTCACTTTCCAAACGTAAATAATATGTTATAATATGCCTAAAAATATTTTTTTTAAATTAATAAAATTAGAAAAAATTATACAGCAATTTAATTGATATCATTGAAAAGATAATTTTTTGAATTTTTATATGCTGTAGAAATCATTTTAGTGCAATAGCAGTTTCGGAAGTTATAAAGGAAAAACACCAAAATTTCGCCCAATTTTTAATTAATTAAAATTTTTAAAAAACGGCTGCAAGGTGCACATTTCCAACTTCCAAAGTATGTTTGTGCCAAATTTTGTAACTTTAGGTCCAGCGATCTGTCAACATACAGACACACACACAATCTCCTATATAACTAGAAAAGATTACTGCCTATTTTATGTAAATTTTGTAAATAGAAAATTTTATCTTTTCAACTTTTTCTTTTATTCGAATTGATGCACACCAAAGCCAAACAATAATATTCAGAAAATCTTATATCAGCAAAGGTTCAAGAGGAATTTAATTGAACTCGCGATTTTTCTCTGTCTGTGTCTCTGTTTCTGTGAATTTTAAAATAATTTGTAATAAAAAATGTTTAAAATAATAGTAGTTTACAAAAATTTCTACCTCTTAGAATATCAGGAAGAGTGAAATTGCAAGTCAAATTAAATAAACTATCTTAAAACGGTTCGACTCGTCATCACTACACGAGTTTTACCGAAATTTCCCTGCGAACTCAAATTTTGGTGAAAATATAAAATTTCGAACTTTTTGGATCAGTTACGTAAGAACGAAATAATAAAAATTCTTTATAGCGTGACTCATTAAAAAGTTGGTGAAAATTTTGTATTTAATTACATTATTTAAATATCATATATATATAAAAGCAAAATAAAAACATCCTATTTAATGAATTGCAAGACGAGAATTTTAAATCTTACTTACCTGAAAGTTTTCTTATTTTGCTCGAGGCGTGGCACTAATTGTAGGTGACTGCCTGTGGAGACATATAATATAACAGAGGCCAGCAATATGTAATATGTTTATGTTATAATATGCCTAAAAATATGTTTTAAAAATTAATAAAATTAAAAACAATTGTCCAACAATTTAATTGATTTCATTGAAAAGATAATTTTTTGAATTTTTATATGCTGTAAAAATCATTTTATTTTAATAGCATTTTCGGAAGTTATAAAGGAAAAATACCAAAATTTCGCCTAATTTTTAATTAATTAAAATTCCAATTTAAATTTTTAAAAACGGCTGCAAGGTGCACATTTCCACCTTCCAAAGTAGGCTTGTGCCAAATTTCGTAGCTCTAGGTTCAGCGGTCTGTCCTGTAGAGCGCCAACATACAGACACACACACATTCTCCTATATAACTATACTGCCTATTTTATGTAAATTTCGTAAATAGAAAATTTTATCTTTTAACCTTTTTCTTTTATTCGAATTGATGCACACCAGAGACAAACCATAATCTTCAGAAAATCTCACAACAAAAGTTCCAGAGAAATTTAATTGAACTCGCGATTTTTCTCATAGTACGGCTATTGCAACAACATCCCGAGAAAAAAATTTTAAAAAAGGAAAAGTAATTTCTGTGAATTTTTAAAATCATGTATTTTCAGCGAAAATACAAGAGTAGTATACAAAAATTTCAATCTTCTAGAAAAAATAAACTATCTTAAAACGGTTCGACAATCGTCATCATTACAGAAGTTTTATCGAAATTTCCCTGCGAACTCAAATTTTTGTGAAAATATAAAATTTCGAACTGTTTCGATCAGTTACGTAAGAATGAAATAATAAAATTTCTTTATAGCGTAATTCATTCAAAAAGTTGGTGAAAATTTCGTATTTAATTACGTTATTTAAATATAATATATTTTTAAATTTTACTTACCTGAAGGTTTTCTTATTTTGCTCGAGGCGTAATTGTAGGTGTCTCCGTGTGGAGATATATAATATAGCAGAGGCCAGCAGAAACAAAATTTACCTTACTGTTAGCCAATGAATGAGCTTAAAACCCAGCGAATGAACGATCTCAGATTTCTCAGCCAATGAATGATCTTAGATACCAGCCAATCACAACTCGCGGATGTATGACATCACAGTTATGAAATGCAAAATAAGCAGAGAAATGTGGGGAAAGTAGGTTAAGATGGCGACCTTAAGCTCTGGGGAATTTTCCTGACCTCAATATATTCGTTGCAGGAGGATTATTTGTTCGGCAAAATCTTCTTGCAACTCTTTACTTTAAAGCGATATTTTTTTAAATTTTATTTTCAAATTTGAGACCCCGAAACTTCATTTTAAAAAAAATAATAATTTTCGTCATCTTACCCAACCGTGCGGGTAAGATGACGAATGATGTTGGGTTTTGATGACGAACTGAGATAACAATTTAATTCAACATCATATGCTATAACAAAAACTATTTAAAACTGTTGAGATCACATCTTGATCATAACAAATTGCACATAACAGAAAACAAACGTAATCGTACTGAAGTAACAAAATAAAACAAATGAAATATTATCAATAGAAATTTGAGATTGAAACCTTAAAAAATGAAATTAATTGCAAAATCGCTTCGCCATAGGCTTGGATTTTGTCCCAGCCAGTAAAGGTGGAAGAGCTTGAACATAAAACATTGGAATACCTATTCCGTTTCTCCTTGCTCAGTGCAAATGATACATTCCTTATTATTGAGGTCCTCTGGGTCGAGACTATCATCAGCGTCAACGTAAGGAAATTCAAATGAATGGGTTGAGTCTTCATATTCAGATCATTAGAAGTTGAGGTATCGCTTAGCTACTTTCCTCTTTTTTGTAGAATTTTTAGCAGGTTTGTTGTGTTTAGTCTTATTAACTTCAGCTTCCTGCAACTGTAACAATTTTCGTTTGTCTCCTTTTCCCTCTTTCTCCTTTTTTAATGAGATGCTCATTTTTCACTGGAGTGAAGGGCAAGTGGCAGTCAGGTAGCACGACGAGCTCATGAATTAGCGCTCATGGGTTCGTCATCTTACCCTCCACCCAATTCATCATCTTACGCGACTTCACCTTTTTATTTAAAAAAAATATTGAAGGATATCAGCTCATCAGAAAAATTAAAATAATACATCAATGAACACGTTTTGATTAGATCTTTACGAATATCAAATATATAAATTTAAAATATTTACTCCGTGAACGATATCCCTTACCATGCAGCAACCAAAAGTTGCGTAACGTACTTGAATCACACTAATAATGGGGTGGAATTTTTTGTTTTGACGCGGATAGTTAGTCACTGTAGGTCTCTGATGATGCAGAATTGGAACATTCATCAAGGATAATTTTCGATGAAAATCCAATTCGTCATCTTACACTCTTCGTCGTCTTACCCGACTTTCCCCTACTTATGCCAAATTGATATCTCATTTAATCATGAAAATTAATATATTTCATGAAATAACCTAGGGTCAAGTGCTCCTAAGCTTAGAGATATTTGACCTAATACTAGGGATACTTGTCCCTGCGTGCAAAGAATACTTCTTTCGATAATTCTTATGTAGGCGAAATTCAGTTATAAGGAAACTTCGAAACGAAATGAAAACTTCTTAACCATCAACAAATATTAATGAAACTAATGTTAAAAATTACAAAGTATAGCAACTATTAAAAGAAATAGTTATTAATAAAATTCTAGTTAATAGAATAAATTAGTCTAATAATTAATTTAAATCCAGTTATTAAACTAAATTAAATTAGTTCAAAATTAACTAAACAAATGAAATATTGAATTAATTAAATGATAAAAATTATAGCAATGGCACTGGGAGCAAAAAAGCAAAAGAAGAAAGATATGTTCTGCGAACAAATTCAAACCAGCAAAGAGTCGATCTCTTAACGAAATAGAGAAACGTTAAAAGAAACAAAACGATGACAAATAGTTCGAATAAATTAAATTTAGTTATTAAATAAAATTAAATTAGTTCAAAATTAACTAAACAAATAAAATATTGAATTAATTAAATGATAAAAATTATAGCAATGGAACTGGGAACCTAGCAACGTGAATAGCACATTGAAGAATCTCCAGTTTGGGTAAAATTAGAATAGAATATAATAGCACCAAAATGAAATGAAAGGATTTTAAAAATTTTGTACAAATCAAGAAATTGGAAAATCTCAATAGACTGAATCGGTTCTCCTAATATTATGATGGAAACAAAAGCAAAAGAAGAAAGACATGTTCTGCGAACAAACTCAAACCAGCAAAGAGACGATCTCCTAACGAAATAGCGAAACGTGAAAAGAAACCAAACGATGACAAATAGTTCGAATAAATTAAATTTATTTATTAGATCAAATTAAATTAGTTCACAATTTAATAAATAATTAAAATACTAAATGAATTAAAACATAGAAATTACAGTAAGTAACTGGGAACTTAGTAAAATAACTAATAAGCATATAATTGAAGAATTATATGTTTGGGAAAGTAACACAGACGGAAAATAAAACAATATGGCACCAAAATGAGCAGAGTCTAAAAAAAAAGAATGAAATTGGAAAAACTTAATGCATTTTTTAAAAATCAAAATGGACGCAAAAGAAGGAATATATGTTCTACTACGAGAGGAAGAAAATCCTTGCCTAACGAAGTTTAATTTAGTTGCATATACGTCCCGTTTTCGCAGCAACACGAGGGCTATTTGGTGTTGGATCTCGTAATTTTGAACCGCGGTCAGTTGACTTCACTGGAATAGGGAGGAAATTTTATTTTTCACCAACCACGTTCCATTTCCAATATACTTTCATCGTTTGAAGCTGGCCCCTTTCGCCATTTTGTACTTGTGACGAAATTGGTTCGCCATTGCACTATGCTACATGATACATATTTACTCTGTCATGGTTAATGACGCCTTCTGCCATACAACTTGAAGATCAACGGTTTAAGAATACAACCATTAACCAACTTTCAAGGAAAAAGATTAAATAAATAATCAAACATATTCATGAATTTGAATTCATGTTTAAACCAGATTCATAGTGGGAACAACTAAATGTTAAAGCATGATTCATAATGGCAACGACTAATGGTTCTAGTGACAACAACTAATTGTTAAAGCGTAATTCATAGTATCAACAACTATGTATATGTTCTAGTGGCATCAACTAATGGTTCTAGTGTGATTTGAATATGTTTCAGACTGAATAGTGAAAAAAAAAATAACTTATTCGCTGAAACCTTGTTTTTTTAAAAAATAAGACTGTTATTGGGAAAAATCTTGAACAGATAGAACTGCTTGAATTGCTTTTATGTATAGGTTGTTGTTTTGATAGTGGTTTATTTTATTATTCATTTATTATTATTATTATTATTCATTTTCAAAGTCATACGTAATGCCCGAGCGTCCTCCCTCTGGTAATGTGCGGAGGGCCTGGAGTGGCTGTGCCAGCCCGCGTCGTCCTCGTCACCTGACCTAACGCCACTGAAATCGATACATAAGGACTACTAGACACCTCATCGGTTTTAAATGGGCACAAGGCGGATAAAGCTAATAAACACCACAGCCAGAGCTGGCGCTCCCTATAACCAAAAGCCCGAACCACTTTATTGAGAAACAAATTTACAAAACAATTCTACAATTTTCAGAAATGTGCAGAATTGAAAATGAGAAATATTAATAATAAATGAATAATAAAATAAAACACTATCAAAACAACAACCTTTCCATAAAAGCAGTTCCGCTTACTTGTCTGTTCAAGATGTCTCTTCAATGTAATTCCGTCTACCGTTCCAAGATGTTCCAACCAAAAGCCCAAATCACTTTATTGACAAACAAAATTTGCAAAACATTTTACAATTTCCAGAAATGTACAGAA
>BGPR01027636.1:0-20567 GCA_013235015.1 Araneus ventricosus
TTGAGTAAGTATTATTTGGGCAATTTTAATAAAAAGTTTCAAATCAAATTGACTTTTTTATTTACTTTTGCCTGTTATTAATTATATTTCATTCCGACATAAGTGTTATCAGTGGTTTTGCAACTCCAAAATTTTATCTACAAGTAGAGATGGGGAGAGGGTATAAGTAAGGGGCAGATGTAGATCCCTCTAGTGAGTTTTGGAACTCATCGCGAAATTAAAACATTTTAATTGAAAATTTTTTCTCCATTTTTTTAATCCTAGGTACCCGAACACGTTGAAAAGTCGATTTTCGGCCAAAATTCTCATTTCTTTTTTTTTTTTTTTTACTTTTGATGTTCTGGATAGTTCATTCATTGACCTTTCTAAAACAACTGTTGTCGATACGTTAATTAGAAAGATGAGATATTGTGTTTATAACAAACCGAAAACCGGAAGTAGGCGTTTAAATAACCGGAAGTTGTCATTTAAAGGGACAGAAACCTGTCAAAAATTCTTTTAAACTGCATTTTTTCGAGTTAATATGATGTTAGTATATTTTTAGGAATGTTTTCAAAGTTTAGATACTTAATTTAAGCGTGTGGCAAAGCTAAAATTTAATTTTTCTCAAAACTAGATTTTATGCATAATTTTCACACTTCAAACTTGATAACTCAAGATATTATCATTCGATTGTTCTGAAATTTTATGAACACTTTCTTCAAATGTTTCTCTAGTGAATGTGCTAGAATAATGTATATTGTAACAATATTTTTTTAATTATGGTCTTTTATTTGAAACATGACATAAAAAATTTGCTAAAAATCTTATAATGATTAATCGATTAGATCTAAAATTTTTATTTATCCGAAGAATGTTAAGATTCTAGTACACGCACTAGTCTATAGTATGTAGTTTATTTTAGTATTAGTTTTATTTGAATTATTACAAAAGTTTGACTTCTAGCATGTTTGAAGTTTTCGAAAGTTTCCTCTAAAAAACAGTACAAATTTAGGTTTTTTGAAAATTCGTAATAATTTATACTCAGAAATAATACTCTATTATTAGTCTTTATAAAGTTCAATTCTGAAAAACATATTATGGTGTTTCTTTCTATATAACAATTTTTTAAAAAAATTGCTCCGAACGGGTTCGGATACCTTTGATGCTTTCTATTTGGAAATGTGTTGTATTGATTTAGCTAAGAGATAATAGAACTTTTGAGATGTTTATGGATTACCGGTCATTTTCTTATCGGATGATAATGTCTAGGAATAACTTAATTTTAGATTACACGTTTAAAAATGTTATAATTCGATGCACGTACCACACTTGAGCATCGCATTATTAGCATATGAAACAACACAGTTAAGAGATTAAGGGGTCTATTCTGGTACCCCCGGTTGGGTTGGGAGACGTCACTCTTCCCGCAGGTTACCTGCGGGAAAAGTGACGTCTCCCAACCCAACCGGGGGTACCAGAATAGACCCGTAAAACTATGCATGACGAAGCGGGACGGAAAAATGTTTCTTTCACCCTTCCTTCATCTTCATAGCTCCAACCTTTATGAAATTAGAGCACGAAATATATATTATTTTCCTTATAATTCCTGGCAAAAGGAATCTACCTTTGCCTTCCGGCTTGTCGACCGGGATTTTTTAAGGGGGCATACGACTGTTAAATCTCGAAAATGTTCGATTTTATAAAAATATACATATATATTATTGCCTCGTCTTTTTTGAACAATTTAAAACAATCCGCGTTAAAAAATTCCCATAATTATGAAAGTTATGAAGGAAAATGTACCAGCTCTTCAACGTAAACAGTGGATATGGCCATATTTTTAAAGCGCTATATCTCAAAATGTGTTTTTTTGATATTGCGCGCACGATATTTCAAGAACTATTGAATATTTTCACGTAAAATGTTTACCGAATATGCATTTTGCTATGTTCTACCAACTGAATCACATTTTTGTACATATTTCTCCAAAGAAGTTTTTTTGGGGGCGATTAGAAAAGTTGAAATTTTAACTATTTTTAACATTATTATTTTAAATTGGTATATAAAAAAAGGAAAAAAATATATAAAATAGAAATGAGATTTAAATGCCAATAAATTGTGGTTCAGATTTTTAAACAGACTGTTTGTATTACTTAGATACCCAAAATATTGTGTTTAGACCAATATTTTATCAACAATCATGCACGCAAGGTGACCATCTCATTTTTTCTCCAAAAATTATGCCCATATTTATTTCTCTCTCAAATAAATACATACCAATATGAAAGTTTGAAAATGTATGTGCTATAAGATAAAGAATAGATATTTTTCTAGAAAAAAGCGAGTTTGTGAATTTCATTGTTTCAGAGATATAATGTATCGAATTTGACAGTGTTCCACCATTTTTTCGAGGTTTAAGAGTCGTATGTCCCCTTAAACATAGTATATCACGAAATACATAGTTTAAATACAGAGTATTTTACCCAAAAAGTGTTCGCCCTCTTCCTTTCCATATTGTCTCACATTTCAACTTATCCGATATCAGTATGTACAGTTTGTGTGGAATAACTGAAACGATTGTATTGGACGCCAAACATCAAATGTCCTGAAGTCGGTGTGATGAGAAAGTTTGGAGAGAGAGAGAGGTGTCGCCACAAGCGTAGCCTGATTTATAGCCCAAAAATTACCCGGTCCGTTTTGGAGATACAAAACAAAGCGTTGATCTAATCTAATCTATCCGTCTGCGTGGGGCAAACTTCCTTTTACTAATCTTATCTAATCAAATTTGCAGGCGTGGGTCACGTCGGTGTGATGTCGAACTTTGGATAGGGGTGGGGGGCACCGAGATATTGTCCTCGCTATCTGGCCATGACTGTAAATTACAAGGAGACCCCCAGGAGACCTCACGCAGCTTCAAAGCGTTGAGCTAGACCAATCTTATCTAATCCAGCGTCAGCTTTGTCCAGTAACAATTTTCAAATTACTTAAAATTGTGTTGCAATATTCAAGAAATACTAGTACTAAAAACTTTAACCCCACATGAAGTCTTTTGCATCATTATACAGAAAGCACCGTTTATACGTTTCTCATTTATACGTCGTTTCATCACAGTCCCGATTCGTTCGGAACCATTGCAATGACAAATTTCTTCGTTTATACGACACAGAGGCTACTAAGCTTCGGTTATACGTCGTTTCCCCCCTTTTTTAACACGTTTTTATTAACTCGCTTTCTTTCTTGTCTGTCTGTCTGTTTGGTACAAATTTTCCAATGAATTTTAAACTAACTTCCCGATGAGCTGGAGACTTGAAACTTTAAACGTAGCTCAGAACTAGATGACAATGCAATATTAATTCGCTTTCTTGTCTGTCATTTCATATTTTGCATGACGCATCCGCAGTACGTTTTTCATTATATCTCGAAAACTATTAAATTACACACTTGGTTCTTGGGTATGTGGGATCATCGAAGCACCCCATATTTTAGCCATATCTTTGCGCATGCGCAGTACGTTTTTCATTATATCTCGAAGGTTTCTGCGTCACGTAACTTCATTTTTCAGGAAAATAACAATTTTCTATTTATGATCAGGTGAAGGGAAACTGAAATAAACCTAAAATTTGCCACATGACTCCGTCATAATCTCATCAAGATGTTTAAAATCGATTGAAAAATTTCACACACACAAGACTAAAAAGCAGAAAATAATTATTTAAATAAAATAAAAAAATCAATATACCACGTTTTTAAAACGGACTAAAAAGTATAAAATAATTTCTTCTAGCCCCATACAGATTTAAAACGAAAAAGGTGGGGCTCATGCAATATTTAATAGTAAGGAGTGTAGGGAGTAGCTGTCGTTGAGAAAACTCACACAACAGTTCATATCATTTAAATTGCAATAAAATTGTTAGTGACGGAAATAAACTATTTATGCATGCGCTATGCGCCCCGCGTTTTTTTGTTTTAAATCTGTATGGGGTTATAAATCTGTATGAGGCTAGAAGAAATTATTTTATACTTTTTAGACCGTCTTAAGAACGTGGTATATTAAAATTGTTATTTTATTTAAATAATTTAAAATTGCAAATCTTCTGTCTCGGTCATTGTTTCAACGTTCCTACTAATTTAAGATTTTTTTTAAAAAAACAAGATTAAGATTTTAATTTAATAAACGCCTACCTGTGGGAGCACAGCTCGTATAAAAAAATCGAATAAAAGTATGATTTTTCTCACTTTTATGATAAAGGTATAATATTAAAATTTAATTATTGTTTTCAATACTAGTACTATCTTAAAAACTGTAAAATTATTACTTTTAAATGAATTTGCATTAGTAGCATTAAATTTGTAAAAATCAAAGTTGCTTATTAAAATTTCGATTATAAGTCTTTTTATTTATTTCTCTTTACTTCAGTCCCTTGAAAAACGTATAAATGTTACTTTACTGTATTTTAAGTCTCATAAGAAAGGTATTAAATATTTTATATATATCATTACTTTTTATATTTTAAGAGAAGATATTTTTGAGAAGTGATTATTAATATATACTCTGATTACTACTCAACTGCAATTTATGTGACTTCATTAATGCTGAAGGGGAGTCGGTACGCCCTATACATTTTCTATGTACCTTTTCTCACAATCAATTACAGATACATTTTTTGAAGTTTTTTATACAGTTTAAGTAGACATTTATCTCTATATTGAAGTTAAATTCTTACATAAATATAGCTCGGTTTTAAAAAATTTTTAACTTAATGTCACTATGGATATTTCAAAAAATGCCGTTTTCTAACACGAGATCAGCACTAAGAAATATTTTGATATATCAGAACAAATTTCACATCAGTATACACATTTATATGTATAAAATAGATGGTAGAAATTTCAAGAACATATATAAAGTAGATTTTGAGAAAACGGTACACGCAGTTTCAAAAATACCATTTTGAGATAATTCAAGTTAAAGGTAAAAATCTTGTGTTACATTAATCTGTTTACATTTTTTTAAAGTTTACTTTAACTTACTTCTAATATGAACAAAAGATTTATAACGTTGGAAAGGTCTTAAAAATTGAGATTTCAAATAAATGAAAATAAAATACTCCCCCCCCCAATTAAAAATATATCGGGTACTGACTCGCCTTAAGTTGAGGGTGGCTATTTAAAAAAAATGTGAGGTGTAGTGAGCTCTCTAGCGGGATAGTTATTGCAAAATGTAGAACAGAATTCAGTATACATGTTTACTGGAATATATGGTTTCGATTTCTAAAAAAAGTGTCAATAAGCGATTTCATGGGAGAACTTTGGCCTAGCAAGAGTAATAAAGGGTGTCCGACACATTTCAAAAATTAATAAAAAAAACCCTAATAATGTAACAACTACGGTGTTTTTTAAATGAGAGCGCATCTCAAAAAGTTTTTTTTCAGATAGGTAAGGCGCCGTTACGGTGGTCTAAGTGACCGTAAATTATTGAAAATCTCCTATTTTTGAGAGCCATTATATGCGCCATTATTTGCAAAAATATTAAAGCTAGAAGAAAAATAAAAGCATGTATTTGTAGGGAATTTTACGCTCTTTAATTTCTTAATTCACATGTAGTGTGAAAATTGAATGTTTTTTGAGATATTCAAGAAAAACTAAAAAAGGAAAGGAAATCAGAAAATTCACATCGGCTTCTGCAGTTCGGTAGCCATTGCGTACGGAATTCTCTCGCTGTAGCAAATTTAGAACGCCCTAACATCGCGTTACCTAGCTGAAAAAAACTTTTTATTCGCTCTCTCATTTAAAAAAACCCCGTAGTTGTAAAATTATTAGCGTTAGAATAGAGTATTCGCACATTACATCACTAAGTTTCAGAAACTTCACGCCTTTTTAAATAGAGCTGATTGGTTGTCGTATTAATGTTTTCTATTCGCTGTTTCACTGTATCATTACGAATCCCCATTGGCTGCCTTTCTATCTTTTCAATCCTCCTAAAAATCTATATATATAAGTGACTTTCATTTTAACTTCACTGTGATTCTGCTTTTCATGTATGATAGACTATGCTGTAAATAAAAACTGCTTTATCCGATCCAAAGGACTCTGAATCTTTTAATACAGGCATTTTCCATCATGAAGTGGTTATAATTCTAACATTTAGTGTTTTTTAAAATTAATTTTCGAAATCTGTCCAACAATTCTCGGACACCTTATATATCGGATAAACGAATCCGTAAAGTCGATTCATGTAACAACACAGTTCACATAACAAGCGTAACCATGCATATCATCCAAATTTTTACTGTATAACATAGTGCGCATGCGCCTGTTGGCTAGTATATTACGCTGCATTTACATTGCTGACATTTAACGCAAACATTTTAAGTATAAAATAGTGAGTTTTTTCCCGACATTTGGCTGTAGAATTTTTTTGTAGTTCATTTATCTTCAAAACACTAATTATTTATACGTTTGGAAAAGTTTTATGATTTTGTGTATTCTCTGTGTTCAACTTTTTCTTTTCTAGTGCATTTTTTTGTGTTTACTCCTTGTGGCTTTTGTTCTTTGTGTGTTTTTTGTGTGTTTATATCACTCTGTAAATGGAGTTTTCTCTGTACTGTGCTTTTCTTTAAATAAATAAATAAAAACAATGTAATTAATTTTTTTAATGAAATATACTTTAAAGTAGAGGAAAAAACGGCTTGAAAAATTGTGTCATCGGCCCAATTTAAGAAAACTGGTTGCCCAAATTGGACCAAAAATCATAAATTTATTTAAGCACAATTCAAGCGAAAATATTTTTTGATTCTCAAATTCGCACCAGTACACAATGCATGAACCCAAGTATGACATTTTATGCACTGTGTCATTTCTTCTTTATTTGTCTCCTCACAAATGATACAAAACTAAGTTACCTTAGTTTTTGTTCTTTTTGAACAAACATTTAATGTTTTTAGTGTCTTTTTATTTTTCAAAAATTTATTTATTTTTTTGCTTTGGGTTGTTCTACTCCTAATTGATGATAACTACTAGCGATTATAACCGCTTCTGACTTATTCCTATAGTCCAAGATAATACTCCCATCGATTTAGGCAGTCCAATCTAAGCGAATGTTTGAGGTCTAATTTAAACAACTTTTAAGCAAAAGCAAAAAAAAAAAAAAGTTTCCTATCTGAGGATATAATTACATATTTTGCTATTTTCTTTAAAATAAAGCTGACATTTGGAGGAGACTTTCTTACTTATTCTTTTTCTTCGAAAACTAAAACCACACATTCTATTTTGTACATATACGGAATTTTGTTTTATTTCGTTCGAGAACTTATCCGCTAGAGGTCTTAGAATATTTTACATTATTTTATGGCCATCCCGCATTTTGCTTGAACGTTCTGAAGAAGCGATGTTATGTTATGAAGAAGCGAATGTAGTGTAACTGTGCAGTCAAATATATATGCATGAAACATCATTTCTAAGTAAGCAGGTCGCAGTCGATTTGAATTCTTTTTATTCCATATCAAGAAGAAAATGCAGGTTAATTTCCAAGTAGAATAAAGGAATTTAAATATTTGAAGGATAATTCAATTTGATCAAAGCCGTAGCCATTGTTCAAAAAGTACGCTCAAAGGCGGCGCATCTTTCAGAGAGTCAGTTACATGAATACAAAATATTTAAATAAAATTTTTTTAATAAACCACGTTTTTAAAATGGACTGAAAAGTATAAAATAATTTCTTCTAGACCCATACAGATTTAAAACGAAAACCGTGGGGTGCATGCAATAGATAATTCATGCATAAATAGTTTATTTAAGTCACTAACAACTTTATTGCAATGGAAATTATATGAACTGTTGTGTGAATTTTCTCAAGGACAGCTGTTCCCTACACTTCTTACTATTAAATATTGCATGAGCCCCACGTTTTTCGATATAAATCTGTATGGGGCTAGAAGAAATTATTTTATACTTTTTAGTCCATTTTAAAAACGTGGTTTATTAAAAAAAATTTTTATTTAAATAATTATTTTCTGCTTTTTGGTCTTGTGTGTGTGAAATTTTGCAATCGATTTTAATCATCTTGATGAGATTATGACGGAGACACGTGGAAGTTTTCAGGTTTATTTCAGTTTCTCTTCACCTGATCATAAATAGAAAATTGTTATTTTCCTGAAAAATCAAGTTACGTGACGCAGAGACCTTAGCAACCGAGCAGTATTTTACTTTTATCCCCCCTCTGGAATTTCACGGCAAACAAATGATTGTCACTGGTATAGCAAACCCACCCCTCCGAACTTCAATCCACTCTTCGATGTTCCCCCACTATTCGCCACGGAATTTCTTGGAATCCATTTCTACAAACTCAAGATCCCCCCTCTTCGCTATTCACGAGTGACGCCAGGACAGCGCCATCTATCGAAGCTCTGGGTCGGTAAAACACAAAATATGAAATAAAAAATTAAGAGACAAACAGACAGACAAGAAAGCGAATTAATATTGCATTGCTATCTAGTTCTGAGCTATGTTTAAAGTTTCAAGTCTCCAGTTCATCGGGAAGTTAGTTTAAAATTGATTGCAAAATTTGTACCGAACAGACAGACAGATAGACGGACAGACAAGAAAGCGAGTTAATAAAAACGTGGTAAAAACAGGAAGTTGTAACATCGCAGCGAGCTTAAATAATATTTTAGAAACGGGGAATAACCGAACGTTTTAGAGCGGTTGAAACCGGATCTCAGCGAGTTACAATGACAGTTATTCGTTAGAGCTTAAGTAGAAATAATTTTACGAATTAAATTTTAAGAAGCGTTTTTTAAAATTAGGAAATGTTAAATTATTACATGCATATCGGGTAGACCGTAACACTGACGTATGATATGTAATATCGAGTACTAAAAATAAAATTGTCTTCATTTCCCGTTAAATTTTTTAACAATATAATGATGGGTTTGATAAGGAATTTAATGGTATTAGCTTCTGTGGTCTAAGACTGGACATTCACGAGTGTTCCACTCCTCGCAAACTCGATCATTCTATGCCAAAACAGGTCGTCAATGCGAGAAACCAATGAGAATTGGATCGGTGTGCTCGAAAGTTTGGATATCCAACTTTTCTTGAAATCCATTTGGACTGCCGGGCCTTAAATGCTGAAATGCGACCGGTGCAGATACGTGAGGGAGGGGGAGGAGTGAGTCTTTATCGCTCTAGAGGAAATCGGAGAAGGCGGGGGGGGGGGGAAAATATTGAAGGGGGGGTCGGAATGCTCCATGCTGGATGAGGTTACGGTTTGCGATGTGCGGCGGTGAACGACCTACTGAATGGATGGACTGAAAAATGAAATATTGTGCAGTGCCACCATTCCATTTGCGCGCAGTGGAGCGATCGTTAATGGTGGATTAATATTAGTAGAGTTAGAGTAGCAGCGCCAGCAACAATCATTGTACGGGAACCTTGGTCTTGATCTTGAAACGCTCCACGAACAGAGAAACATGGCTAACATGTGAAACTACTGAGTGCATTTTCAGATTTATGAATTTTAATTAATTCATAAAGCTGAATTTATTAAAATTCAGACGATGTCGGTTAAGACGAATGTTGGGTAACTGAGACTTAACTGTAATATTCTCCATTTTAGCTAATATATTTAAGGTAAAATCCAATGCGTATTTTCTCAAAGAGCTGTTTAAAAAGTGCATAAATTCTAAATTCCAATAGCCATTTAAGATGCCTTACACCAGTGGCGTGTATTAAACCGAAGCAAGTGGACGCATCTCGCATTGAATCGCCTTTGCTTCATTATTTCTGCTTTCCAGCTGATCACGGCTGCGATGTAAAAATACGTGTTTATAATAAACAAATGATTCGTGCTTCATCCGCCTTGCTATTGTTTCCGTTGAGCTCATGCTCGTTATAACATTATGTTCACGTGACTAACTTCAAGTGCACAGAGTCAGCATAGTTTTTGGATCCAATGCTGCTTGAAGTATTAGGGGAGAGTGGGTAAAACCAGGTACCCTTGATTCTGGCAATATTAGTTACTCTTTTTAGCGGACAGAAACTGAATTACTCTCTACTAGTCAAGAAAAGGAACAGTCATAGTGGCGTGTTGCAGCTGTTGAATTCAGTGCTTCTGTGAAGGTTTATTTGTTTTAAGACTTCAACTCTCTAATGTTTGTTTGATTTTAAACTGTCCTTACTTAAAAATCATAACACTTATAAAAACCATTTTTAGTTACGTTTATCAAGGATTTATACCCTATCAAACAATAAAGATTTACTCCAATAATTGGCAGTTCTATTTCGTTCTCTATAACCTCTGTACTCGGGGTAAAACCGGGTACTCCAAGTGGCGTAAGACCAGGACAGTCAGTATTGATGATTCTTCCGCTGAAGACGATACAAACACATCAGACGGTGATTGTTTATATTTTAATGATAAATTTTCTAATTTAAATAAAGAAGAATGGTTAATCTAATGTAAAAACTGTTTTAGCTGTGCCCACGAAAGCTGCATTGGCGCGGAGGAAGAAGACAATTGCTTTACAAGTGAATTTTGTAACTAATATTCTTAAATTGTCATATAAAATAAAAACTATTGCAACTTTTCCACTGAAAATCGAGTTTTCTTAATTTCCCATAACGTTAACATGTGTACCCGATTTTACCCCATTAGTGGGGTAAAACCGGGTAGCTTGACTTTTTTTTATATAAAACTCATTGATAAAAAGAAGTAATGAAACTGTGACTTTTCTGGAAAGATATATTGTACTCTGATAAACAATGAATATTTAAATAAAATTTGAAAAGCTCTCTGTTGAATATTTTAACTCCAGCAGGCCTTCGAACTTAGATACCCGGTTTTACCCCAGTTTCCCCTACGTCACAACACATCGCAAAACGGTTAGTTACGTTCCTCAAGTGACTGTAACATCACGTGCATTGACTCTAATCTTTTACAAAACTGGAATTTCGTATTCAATGAAAAACGTACGGCTGGAAAATCGGGTAATATCTTTCATCTGTTCAAACCAGTCACAAACTCTTTTCATTGCAATGTGCAATGAAATATGTGCTTTAAATTATTTTACAGTTTACGTGGCGATATGTTAATTATCGAACTTTCCCGCTTCTGTAATCAACTGTTGTTGTGCATGGTTAACTTTGCTCTTCAGAAACAAACACGGGTCACACGAAGGTCATTCTGATTTGAGCATGGGCACGTGCCCAGGCCAATTATCACAATAGCGTCAGATGCAATAAAAATAGTTGACACAAGCGTCATTCTAACGCCAAACTAACAAATATGTATTTGCAAAAGTCATCTTCAAATCAAACTACCGTATCAAGTGTAAATTTCTAGTTATCTAATTGTTAAGAAAGTAAACTTTCTTTCTTGTAGTTTACTTTTATACATTCTGTAAATAAATTTTCAAACATCTGGGAGTAACTGAGAAGAATTACTATTGAAGTTTCACGAAAGATTCAAATCTATTCCATCAATAAATTCGATAATTTTAGAAAATTAAAAAAAACATCCTTTATTCGACAGTCGAAAAAAAATCTTTTTTTGAAAAAATTTGAAAATAAGTTTGAAAAAATTTGAAAATAAGTTTGAAAAAATTTGAAAATAAGTGGCACTTTAGTATAAGAGGAAAATATTTCAAATATACTCAAAACAAAGAATCAAGAGGTTTGTCATTGACGTGGTGTTTGAGCTTGCACGATGTGATGCCAGTCAGTGTGTTGGGCTAGTAATCTTGACTACGGTTAAAAATTACAAGGTCGTTTCTCCTGTTTTTTAAAAACTGGACGTTAATAATAATAATAATAATAATAAATCAAAACAGGGTATTCAAAATGTGAATACTTTGTTCTCCCTTTAGTGAAAAATAATATTCTCCGAAATGTTGATTTCACCTTTGTTGTTGACACCTTTGATTACTAATGTTCGTCAGTGATGAGAGTTTCCAGTGAAAGAAAAGAAGGCACATCCTCTCACCGAAAGTGTTGTAAGACAATAAAAAAAAACATTATTTGCCAGCGCATTAATCTTCGAAATGAGGGACATCTTCTCGTTATTCATTATCGATAAATAAAAAGGCACAATTTTGATTTACATGACGAATAATTTTTTAATAAAAGAAGAACACAGAAAATTGAAAGAATCAGACATAAAACGCTAAATGATTAATCATAGCAAAACAATATATGGGATATTATAATAATCAGTCATAGACAATTCAAGTTGATAATATGTAAAAAGCTATGAAGAACCCGGTTTACGGGCGAATCACGACACGAGTGTTTCTTCGCGTCTTAGGTCTATAGGAATAGCTCCTCCACGAAATTTAAAAAAAAAACTTTCGCTGTAAGTATATAATTTCATTGAACAAAATACCGATAACTAGTGTTTGAAACAAAATTCTTTTCAAATGAATTAGAAATTTGAAAAATAGCTTTAGATCATATTCAGAACTATTTGACCTGGCGTAATGATACAAACAGTAGCCTTTTACTGTACTGTCAACTTAAGCTGTCATAGTCTCTTGCACTGAATACAATATTGGCATACATTTTCTTATACATACAGTCGACTGTGAATATAATTTTTTTAACTAGTGCTTCATTCTATTCTAACTATTCCACCTAAATTTTCCACCATTCTTATCGGAGTTTTTTGCATTGTCATTCACAGAACTTGGTTGAGAGAAAATAGCGGGCGTTGATCAGGACCGACTAAACAAATTTGAGCGTCCTGGGCTGAAGTAATTTGATACCCTATTGGAACCATAACTAAGAATTTGAGAGCCTATTTGCCCAATGAAGATACCTACCAAATGAAATAAGTGAGGAGCAAAAAAAAGTTGACTTTTCTCTGATTTATATCACTTAAAAATTAATTTTTTTAGTATTAAAGTGCTGTAAAAATGGTTTTTGTGCGATGATATGTTCTGGAGTTAATGAAGGAAAACGTTAAAATTCTGATTAATTTCATTTAATTAAAAATCTAATTAAAATTTTGATAAAACCTTCTTTAGTGAGCTCCTCCTACCCAAGAAGTATCCATATCAACATTGTAAGAATACATATAAGCAACTTTAAAGGCATTCTGTTTTTAATTATCGAAGATTCCTAAATTGAACAATAGTAATGCGAAGTAAGACGTCGTTATATAAAGTTCGTACGAAAAATATTGGGTCTCCAAAGAGTTTAGAAATAATGCTTTTCATGTTTTCTTTGAGTTGTTCAGCACTTCAGTTGTTTCCAGAGCTCTTAAGTTGTTCTGCAATCTTTCCCTAACTTTTCAATCTAATAAGCAGAAAGTTGGGAATATATTTAGTAAGGAATCCAAAGACTTTCATCCGTTCTGGGAACATCAAACCTGAACAAACTGAAGCTCAGCAAGAATCCAGTCGTCAAGGAAATATTTAAATGTCCCGAACTCTGAAACACTTCCTGAAGTAATCTCACCCTCCCTTTCTCATCATAAGAAAATTAACGATGCTTGCGAACATCCCTTTCTCCCCACACGTTCTCTGTTCCCTCTCAAACACTCCCTCAAATGAGCTACTCGTTAGGGACGATGTTTGAAAATTTCGTAAATTTGTCTTCAGAAAGGACTCCTGGCTAAATAGTCGAGACTCCCGTTATTAGTATTCAAGTATTGTATCCTGTGTGACGAAAGTTAATTTTGTTGCATTTGCCAAAACACTGATTGCGGAGGCCTTGAAGAATCTCTTCAGGTTCGTGGGCGCATGCGCTCGAGTGTGTGGAATAGGTTTCGTTGTTGGAACTAATGGTAGGGAATTTTGTAGGGAAACTGGGGATAACCATTTTCTTTGATAACTCTCATAACACTTCTGAAGCTGTATTAATAAAATGAAATTTTTACTTTATCGTATACGATGAATAGAGAAAGCACTGTTATCGCCAGCAGGTTTTATCTAGAAACTTGATGAATTTCGATATTTCATATCTATATGTGTCCTAATAAAAGACACTTTTAGAACTTTATCTGCTTTATCATGTGTCTGAGAACACGATAGATCTAAAACGCAACCAGATAGATGAATGGAATTTGTCATCTTACCCTCACTAGTGGCATGCGAGTAGTTAAATGCAACGATTCAAACATTCCTCTTGGAAAAATATTCCACCAGATTTTTTTTGACGCAGATACATCGACTTCTATTGGTGACATTTGATATTTAATTCCAGGTATCGCACATTAATGTCTTGCAAGAATAAATTTAATTATTGGCACCGTTTTCTTACTTATTCATTTTAAAAACCGATCATTCATTTATGGGTACCCTATAATTTAAGCCTTTAAACAAGAAGGGTTTTCTGCCATGGCTTTCTCGTGTACTTACAGTTTTTCACGTTTTGTGTTCAGCTTTGTAGTGTAGCGAAGAGGATGGAGAAGGCATTTTGGCCCTCTCCTCGTTGACCTGAGTTTAACTTTTGATACAAATTTACATTTTTTGTGTCAAGCCCATGTATCAAATTTCATTCTTCTAGTTCGTTGCTTCTTTGTGATATCGTGTTCACATACACACGGACGGACAGATGGACAGACTTCTCGTAAACGGATTTAAACTAAAATTACTATAAAGCTGCAATTCTACTAATAAAATTAAATACCAAATTTCATTTTTCTAGCTTAATCTTCTTTACTGAATTGTCGTATTCACATGCATATAGAAGAACAGACAGACAGACTTCTGGTAGAAGAATTTTATCTATGATATGATAGAAATTTACAATTTTGATGTAAAGATTTGAATGAGCTTTCATCCGTTTAGTTCTTTCAGTTATACGCAGACTGAAAGATAGACGGATAGACATAATTCGAAAGGTGGTTTTCATCGAAATCTTGAAGTTGAGTTTCTTGGTGAGCACAGTATTTTCTCTTTGTATACGTCAGTTCGCACCATCTTAACAATTGCACTTGTATAACTCGTTTAATCCTGTCAAGGGGTTAACTTAAGTGAGTGAATTCTTAAAGCGAGTACATTACCTAAGCAGATAATCTCGCAAAGTAACCACCTTCTGAGTTTCTACATCATTCCATACTGTGCTTAACGTAAGAGGTTTACTTTAAATCCCACGATCCTTTCCAGGCTCCGGATTATCGGAAAAAGGTTCTGTGGGGCCGTTCAAATATTACGTAAGCATGTTTTTGGTAATTTTTGACCCCCCCTCCCCCCTGTCAGCAAAAATAAACAAATGGCAACCCCCCCCCCTTATAATTACGTAAGCAAAATGCCACCCCCCGGTTTTTTTTTTTTTTTTTTTTTTTTTGCAAAACGTATAACAGTAATAATCTAGTTTTAAGAATTTTAGGACTTCATTCAAATAAAAAAACTCCTAACTCGGATTAAAATGGAACAAAAATTATGCTTAATTTTTTTACAATTTTGTTAAGGAAAATTTCTTAGTTTATCACAGTTTTAAAAGAACATAGCTATATTTTAAATTTAATTTTGCACATGCCAATCATCTATTCTGATGCTGACCAAGGTTGCTCAAGCCATTTTTCCATATCTGTTATTATATTGCTTCCCCCTTCTGTTACTACTTCATCGCTTTCTTCTCGGAAGGAATCTTGATAAACTTCTTTTCTTCGTTAATTTTTCACGGTTGCCCCTATACTTTTTAAGCATGTGACAAAAGGACTAAAATTTCAGTAATCACCTTTATATCAGAAACGTAAGTTGTTATATAAAAATAAATGAAAACTTTCTTTTCCAATAAAGCTTTTTATAACTGTCAATCACACTACCGTAACTATATAAATATGAAAGGTAACAATCATTACATATGTAAAAATTTTTAAATCTAAAACATAAGAAGTGAAAAAATTAAATCTTAGATTGCTGAATGATTCATTTAAAAAATATTTTCATAATCTATTATTGTTATTTGTTATTTAATATTTTATTCAAAACGCAAAGTCGTATTCGAACCACTTAATTTCCTAGATTTACTTTTGAAAATTGAAGAAAACTTTCACTTTAAGATTGCCTTAGTAAAGATAATTTATCTATTAAATTATAGAAAGATGCTAATATTAACACTTAATTACATATTACAATGTCAGTATACTCTACATATTTAAATAAACGTAGCTAATATTAACAAGAATAAGTAAAGTTATTTCATACTAAGTTAATTGTAAATGTAAAGTTATGATAAAATATGCTTAAAATTTTAAGAATAAATTGATTATAATTACCTTTATAAAATAATCAAGAAAAATGGATTTCTTTTGGTTGCCTTTCGCAGTTCTTCCTCAGCTCTTTTTAACACTAACTCCTCCTTTTTAGAAGAATTTTTATACTGCCGCCTCACATCACCAGTTTTACATTGAATATCCTTCAAATGTTTATCTGATGAAGACTTTTTGAAACTTTAAAAAAAAAAATTTGTACAATATTTCTCGAAATGAAGACATATTTCCGGTTTGACTTGTTTTATGCAATGTGCGGTTTTAAAAACTCTGGAGACACCAGACAGTAGAGCTGTCGGCCACTATGGTTACGAGGAGGTGTGAGGTGATTAGTTTGGTTTCGGAACAAATTGGCGGAAGAATCGTTCTTGAAAACGAACGAAAAATTGCTGTCTATGGAAAACAACATCATTAAGATCAGAAAAGATCGAAGAAAAACAATATTATTAATAAACAACATCGAAGAAAAACAACGTATAAATAATAGACAGAAAAAATTAGTATAAAAACAATTAAAAACATTTTTCATTTTCGTTTCCCAAATAATGAAAAAAACATCATCAAAACAATTATCCACTTAACTCTCATCAGATATTATCGCTATGAAATTGATTAGTGAAAAAACATCCCAGAGAAGAAACGAAAAAGAAAAAATGAGCTATTATTGTTAAAAAAAACTATGAGAACCCAAGGGGAAAAAAAACGTCAAGTGATTAGCAGACTTAATGTCTACGAAGGATTTGCGGTTTGAGAATATTCGTTATTTTATTTTATTTCCGCTTTCAATGAGATTTTTTTTTTAGTACATACTACGAAGATGTATTGTTTAGCAACGGATTCGGAAACCCTCCGCGCTTTTGCGCATGTGCCGGGCGGAGTTATTTTCATCAAAATAGGGGTAAAATGAAGAATGGAAGGGTGATGCTTACATTTTACTAAGCGTGATCTAACAAAGAACTTCGGGAATGCGCTCATATGACTCATTGCCTGACACCCCTTTCCGGTGTAAAATCGTCCAAAAGTGGTAGTCTCGGAATCCTTTGCTGAAAAGTAACTTCAAATCTGACTAAGAAAAAATATTTTTTTATGCACGATGAGTTTCAAGTTTGTTGTAACATGTTTATTTGTGCTTGCTTTGAAACTCGTATTGTCAGAATACAGCATATTGGTCCCTTTCATTAGAATCTCATCATTGGAAATAGTAGAAAGTTCTCAGAAATAAGCCTTATGCATCAAACGTTATTATGAGCTGTCACCTTCAGCTATTATAAAGAAAAGATACTATTATCCATTGTGTTCAATGAACATTTATCCTATCTATCGTTTATATTTTTCTTGTGTGGTTAAAATGCTTAACCTCAGAACATCATTGAAAAAAAGTTTAATTTTCTTTTGCAAAATTTAATTTTTTTTCAAATTTAATTTTTTAAATTAAATTATTTTTGCAAGTTACAAGAGATTTTCGGAAATAAAGTGATTTTAATATCTTACGTAATTAAGTTAGTGACGTTTACGTAATTAAGTTAGCATCACTCATACCGCCCCCCGGGGCGGAAAAAATAAGCAAATCGCAAACCCCTCCCTCCCCTTATGTGCTTACGTAATATTTGAATGGCCCCTGTCCTTTTAAAATAAGAATTGAATTTACTTCTTGGAATTAGATAGATTCTTAGGAAATAGACTAAGCATTATTTCTCAGGTATTGTGCAACACTGAATCAAGCAATGGCGTTCTTCTCTTTGTACAGAAACGTTTGTAGAAAATATACCGTGTGCGAGGATAAGAGATTATCGGAAAGAGGTCTTTATCCCAGGCATACCATAAAATTCCTTCCAAGAAGTATAAAGTGTTCTACCAAGAAAATGGTAAGTCATTCCTTAGTCAGCCTGAGCTTATAGAAAGCTGTCGCTTTCTATTATCCGAAGTTTGAAACTCTCCTATACAGTAAAAGAGAATCGCTAATGAAAAGATGACACGAGAACACCAGAAACTCTGTCTAAAGCGGATTCAGTACCACACAGGGGAGTTTAGATTTTCTTACGGCATTAACTAGCTGGAAATTGTTATCTTTCGTTGCAGCTTGCGCATTACTTCTTTTCCTGTAGTGTAAAAATATCGAACCTTTCACGTACTTCACAAACACACGGCTGATAATCGTATGCTAGTTTGCCAACAGATAGAGACCGTGTTTCCAGGTTTAATACTTCTTTTTGTTCTTACAAAGAGATTTGCGGAATGTCCACTCTCGGAAGACTAGTTCTTTCACAGTGAGCGGATGCACAAAACAGATTGTGGATAAGGACAAGAGATTATTGGAAAGAGGACTCTCTCCCAGGGATACCTTAAAATTCCTTTCAAGAATCAGATAGTTTTCTGATTCTTGAAATTGATGAGTCATTCTTTTGGCAGCAAGTACCCTATCTAACAGTTGTATAGAAAACTGTTGTTTTCTCTTATCAGAAATTGGAAATTCTATTGCACCGAAAAAGAGAACCGCCAATGAAAGGATGACAAGAGGACACTGTCCGAAACTGATTCAGTACCATACATGGTTTTTCACATTTTCTATACGGCTTTAACCCAGCTGAGACTGGTTAATCTTTGTTTGCATTTTGGGCCTTTATTCTTTTCCTATTGTGTAAGAATGTTTGAATCTTTCAAGTATTTAAACGACACATGGCTGTTAATAGATCAGATCCAGTTGACCAAGGGACAGTGGATGAATTTCTTAGTTAAAGCTCTTCCTGATTGTTATAAAGAGATTTAGGAAGTGTCCAGTCCAGGAGTGGGAGAATAGTCCTTTCATAGACAGGGATAATTGAATACCATACTGAAGTTAGTTTTCTTGAAATGAGTCTTGCAAAAAATCCCTGATCAGAAAAAGTATCAAGGAAGTACATAAAGAGAGTAGTGTCAAAAAAAAAAAAAAAATTCGTCCTCTAGATTTTTATGAGTCTACACATTTTAGACCTTCCTGAGTCCGAAAATGTTATTGGAATTATGCCTGCGCTTATGTCAATACGATAGCTAAGATGCAAAGAACTAGATAAATGAAATTTGATATGTCGTCTTAAATCCTAATTTATGAATCTGTATTAAATTTTGGACCCGTCAAGAGGAAGAGATACTTGGCCAAATTACTTATTCATTTATCTCTATTTTACTATGAAGCTAAACAAAAAAGAGCTATATTTGAAAATATATTTTTTAACATGTGCGCTGTGACTGATTAAACCATTATTTATGAAAAAGTTTCGCTTTATAATGACGGTTCAGGCGATCAGATGTTTTATCATTTAACGGCGATGAAAGCTGTTTCGTTGTTAAAGGACTGTTTTTATTGTAAAGAATGAAAAATGACAGAAATTTTTATTGTAAAGAATGAAAAATTAATCAGAATTACGAAAATTCTGACAACTGACAAGATTCTACATTTGTATCTAACTAATTTGTGTTATGAAACGTTGATATATGCTATTAAATGCTTATTTAATAGAAATCAAAGTGTTTGTATATTTTTGGGTGTTAATTTACAATATCGTTGCCTCTCCTTCTAATGAAAATATCAAATACAATTGTTTGTGCATGTTATCGTGATTATAATTAAAATATTTTAAAAAATCGGGAAATCAGAAGGAAGTAGTACAGACATCAATATAAGATTATCGGATAGTTGATATTTTTTTAATTTAAGGTTGATACTTTTTTGAATAAAGTTGTTCGAAGTTATCTCAAGCAAACATCAAAATTACGAAATCAAATAAATTTAATAAAATCTGTTTTGAAATTTACTTTTATTAATGTACTTAAAAGTAGAATTTTATTTATTTTAATTATTCGGATGGATTTTTGGTTTTTAATTTATGATTAATCATTATAATATGGAATTTTGAACATTTTTTTTCAAATTCACGACCATGTAGCGCCACGTGTATGAAATCAAAATTTAATTAAATTAATCGATGAACTGATAATTAAGTTCTGAAAATATTAAGATAGTCCAGGAATGGGGAACCTTTTCGTTTGAAAGGCCACATTAAACATTGCAGTTGGGCAAAAGGCCGCAAGAACAGAATCTAAAGGGTTATTGTTCTGTAATTATTACTATACACCAGACATTTATGTATTTCAGTGCAAATTAAAAATAACTGGTAAGGCCGCATAAGAAATGCAAGAAGGCCGCAGGTTCCCCATCCCTGAAATAGTCCATTGTCAGGTAGCAAGTCTACACAGATATGCCGAAGCCATATGGTATATGTAATGAACGGCCACCGCGAAGTAGCCCAATTCTGATATAATATCATGTTCCAATGATAATGGTAAGAATCCAGTTAACTTTCTGCTATTGATTTTAATTTGGTTATCTTAATTT
>BGPR01027637.1:0-20567 GCA_013235015.1 Araneus ventricosus
TGTAAAAAATAGACTCTAATTCATATTTTACTGTGAAAATTCGGTCACGAGGGCATTTAAGGTATCCGACTGTGTTCGGAGACATTTTTTTGAAAAATAACTTATATATATATATACTTAATGTTATTTTTCAACTGCATATGTTTTAAAACTATGAAAATATTGTAAAATTAGGCTTTCAAAATAAGAAGGCTGATAATGGTTTACAAATTTCTTCAATGGTTTAATTTGCTGTGCACATTGCTTACATGGATTTTTGTAAAAATAGCAAGTTTATTCTGGTAAATGAACTTGCTAACTAATGGTTTTTCTTTAAAAATCCCATATTTTTTCGCATTTTTTTTATTATAATATACAAATTTTTCCACGAAATAATACGAAACTTATATAATTTATAGAATACTTGACAATGTGTTAGAGAATTATTCCATTAAAATTTGAAGTTCATGCTAATATAGTATCACAATTTTCTTCTGTAATATTTTGCGAAAGCACTTATATCTCTATATGAACATTTTGGAGTAACTTCCATATTGCAAAGTTTTATCCAGTTATGTATATTAAATCATAATAATTATAATATTAATCAATGCGATGAACGTAAAATCAAAAGTTATCATACTCTAATAGGTTTTCCTCATTTTAAAAAAGATTATTTTGACTATAGAGAATATATTTTTTTTAACTTCAACCCTAAATAATTTAGACGTTGGAGAGGTGGAGGAAAGTTTCACGTCTATAAGGCGCGTGGCTAGTTATGACGTATGACGCTTATCTATTGGTTTTGCAATAAAGAACCTTTTAGGTGTACACTTAATTGGCACACAAATAGTATGACCTGCCCATCCTATCCTGTGTAATTTTATAAATTTAATAACATCAGTATAGTTCAAACACTTACACAGCTCATGGTTATATATTCTTAGCCACACATCATCCAACTCTATTACATCAAAATACTTTTTAAATTTTTTCTTTCAAAAGTTGCTAAAAGTGTTATTTATCTAATTATTTTTTTTCTCCGGGTCATAGCTTAAGTATCTAAAACATAAGGCTCCCGCCAGTATAAATACAGAAAAAATTTTTAAAAGAAAGATCAGAATGAAGGCGAAAATATAAACAATATATTTTTCCACTAATTTTTTTAGACAGATTCATCTATGTTTTCAAAACTGGAGTGACATTTCATACGAATTAAAATTTGAAATAAATGATTTTTCAGAAGTTATTTTTAATAAAATTAAATCTACTTAAGTTTCTATTTAGTATTGTTGATTACGGATAAGTAAAAAATAGGAAATGTTTTCAAGTCGGGACAAAAAAAATGACAAGAAACTGTATTTTTCAAACAGCCGCTGATGTTAAAGGCGTAGGACTACTTTACTCGCGTGACTCTTTTGTTTCTCGGTTTCTATTTGTTACTCGCGATAGTCTTTTGTTTCTCGCAATTACTCGCGATACTCTTGTTTCTCGAAGTTACTCGCGATAGTCTTTTGTTTCTCGAAGTTACTCGTGATTCTCTTTTGTTTCTCGAAGTTACACTCTATTTTCTTTTATTTCTCGAAGTTACTCTCAATTCTCTTTGGTTTTTCTGAAATGCTAATGTATGTTAAATTGGCGAAATAAAATGAAACTAAGGTTACAATGAAAATTGTTTTATTTCTTCATAAAATATATTACAATGTCAATTCTTTTGTTTTGAATTCTTTAATCGTGCGTGGATATGTTACAATTGTGTGTAGGATCGGTCGATGATATGAAAAGTAACATGCATAATTTAATAATTCGGGACTAATGTTTCTTGTAAAAGTTGAATCATTATATGAATTTCCCAGAATATTAGGATAATTTGTTGGCACCATGTTCAAATCTAAAGGCTTCTTCATGAAACCGAATGCTTTCTCATTCCTTTTGACATCTACATTAAAGTCACCCATGACAATAATTGGAACATCTTTAACTATATGAAACTCTTCATCGAACTAAAATAAGACATTAGTTATGTTTTCAACATATGTAGTTACCGAGATATAGAGGATCGCATCACCAATTCATGCGTATTTTTGTCCATCTTTGCGACTCACTAGTCGCAAAACTACAATTCCGATTTTCAATTTTTTTTTTCTAACTTCTGTTGCTACCCTTTATCTCTAAAATAAGACATCAGTTACGTTTTAACATATGTATTTATCGAGATGTAGAGGATCTCCCACATAACGTTTTTTGTGTCGTTTTGGCATGAATCAAATTCCTTCCTGAGACCCCAATGGGAGAAACGTAGTCCTACGTTAAAAAAAAAAAAAAATTAGACGGCAATACGGGATTTACAGGCAGGACGGTACTGATTCTTCTACTCTGATATTATATGCTGATGACTGAAATGATATCTGATATTATATACTGATATTCCCGATTAGTTATTTTTCAGTAGAAATTAACTACATTATGTAAAAGTTTAAGCACAATTCAGTAAGTTTTTTTTTCTTCATAAAATTGACTAGTGGAGTTTTATAACAAGTAAATGAGAATATTACAAGAATTCCATAATTAAAAATGCGTTGATTTGATGATTAATAAAAAGATTTCATAAGATTATAAAAATTCTAAATTTTTAATGCAGTTTAAATGGTCTAACTTCTCGATTCGCTTCAAATTTCAGAATTATTTCACCCTCTGTTGCTTCCTTTGGTCTAGTTTATAATTCATAATTATGAATATTATGCAATCTTGAAATCAATATTTTCTGGAATTTTCCACCGCGTGGCGTCATTCGTATGGAAAAAATGTAATTAAATTAATCAGTTAAGTGATATTTAAGTCCTGAAAATATTAAAACAATGTAGTATCATCGAGAGCACATAAGTGTGCAAAATTTTAAAACTTTAGCACGCCAGTGAGTGAGTGAAAAGTACATTTAAGAAATTCCATCTTTGCAAAAATGAAACAACTCAAGGTAAAAGATACAAATAGATCTAAATTTTTAAAAAAGCAAAGAACAAAGTAAGTAATCAAAAATCTTGATAAAAAATCAGGATACGTGCAAAAAGCATGAGCAACATGTTTTCATTGTGATTTATTTTCGATAGATTAATCTGCATTTATAACATTTGAGTGTCAATATTTCATATGTTAGAAAAGTTGGGATAAAGGAACTTTTTAAAGTTAATTTTTTTAATGCTACTTTGTAAATTTTTTTGTTACTTCCTTTAAAAAAAACAGAACCCGAGGTGGCCTGGTGGTAGAGGCTCGGCTTCTGGGCCGGATGGTACCAGATTCGAAACCTGATTCCATCTAAGAACCGCAATATATGTGGACCTAGTGTAATCTGGTCAACGAACGAATCGATGGTCAAACGTCCTATCATTGATGTGGTGCTGAAGTTCGGAGAGGAAGGTATCGTCCTCGTCATCTGACCACGGTTCAGAAGCGTCCCGATGTGGCCCTCCTGTTGTTTCAAAATGGAACGCAAATATATTAAATAAACTAAACTAATAAAACAGTTAATACAATAAGAGTCAAACTGAATTTCTGGATGAACGAGGATTCAAGGAGTTTCGAAGTTATATTATGGACTATATTGCATTTATCTCCTAACAGATGCAGATGACCATGCCTATTCCTATTTCAGATGTACTAACCGTACCAGCTTCGTCCTTTTAACCTACGACTGAATTAAGAGATTTAAAATTTTGTACTATCGATGACAGTACAGTGTTTTGATGTTTTCAAAATTAATTTGTCAATTGATTAATTTAATCAAATTTTGATTCCATATGAGTACACATACGCGGCACGTCATCGCTCCTCCTATCTCGGGTTGAAGTTCAAAAAATGTATAACTCCAATAAGTATCCTATTGTCAAAATAATATTTCTTAAATAGGAAAAACTATTTGAGTACGCTTAATTTTGACGATTGAGAGTCTATCACAATTTTTAACGACCTAAGTAATAATTTTGTATGTAATATTCGTTGAATTTGAATAAAAAGTAATAAAATTGTTAACATCCTGAATAATAATAGAAGAAATTATGATACTACATTTTTCTAAAATGAATTATTGCATTATATGAGAGTGCAACTGATTGGAACTAGCTCAGTTTTTATTTGAAAGTCACATCAACAGGGAAAACTAAAATTACCTTAGCTCTTAATTGGATAACTGCGTACGAGTTATTAATTACATTTCGGAATATATCAAATTATCTAACAAATATTGTTTCAATAATAGCCAATAAAATCGCGCTGAGACACAACCGACGGTTGTGGCTGAGGTGTGGTGTGGAGACCCACGTAAATACAAACAGAAGCCCTTTCTCACAACAATGAAACTAGGATCAATTACTCTCAAGCATACACATCCCAGAAAAAAGCAAGTCCCTTTTCAGCGTTGACCCCATGTGGTTAAACAGGGTTTCTATATTTTAAATTGGCGAAGGGAAATCTAGTAGGTATCAAACCGTCAAGTGAAAAAACCGCCAAACCTGAAAATTTCACTTCTTCGCTGATTCGACTGAATCAGATGCAGTGCCCTCTAGCGAACAAAAAGAGTATTTTAATGATTTCAATATATTTATTCGGTTTATAATTATAATGAAGTATCAATGCAAACAAAATACTGCAATATATTGGGGTAAAAAGTACTTTGTATGTCTCCACAGAGTTTCAAAGTAGTTAAACGTTTTTTTCCCAAAAGAAATATACATTCGTAATTATTAATTGTATCCATCTTTGCGTATTTATTTTGACCTTCGTATAATTTTTATACAGAAACGGCTTTCAACTAATTGTAGAATAATATTTCTGTAACCATCATATGAAATTTTGTAATCATCAGCAAATTTTTTCTACCCCAAAAGATGGGTTCGGTGGAGCCCTTCGCTTCATTTTTTCGCGAAGACAGCCTTAAACAAAAATCCAGAATCGCTTTCAGTCTCAGTAAGGCAAAGTTCAGTCCTGATTTGCCTTCAAGGTATATACTATAGATCAGTTTTTTTTCAGCATTTATTTTTAATAACTAAAAGAGAATTTAGTTTAAAATAATTTAGCAGGTTTTGATAAAATAGTAATCTTTTGTTTACAGCCTTTATTTGGCCAAAGCACTGGATCCACTGGTCTTTTTGGTAATACTGCTACTACCCAATCAACTGGTTTTGGCACTGGTACTGGTTTTGGTGGGTTTGGTGCTACAAACCAGCAATCGGTAAGTATGCAGTGCTGCTTTCATTTAATTTTGTATCATTAATTACATTGATTTGTCATAACTGTAAAATATTGTATATAATTGTCTCAATCTTGTTTATTCTTTTATAAATTACTAGCTGATGACCTGGCATTGCTCAGGATCTGCTTAAAATTGAATGAATTAAAATTTAAAAATTTTTTTACGGTGCTAGCTCCCTCTTGTGCTAATCCATTACTGTGCCAATTTTGGTCCCGTTAAGTCAAATGGTCTGGGCATGCATGGAGTGGAAAAAATCAAACGTACATACATACTGAAAAAAATTGCTCTTTTATTTATATAGATTTCATAAATTTTACTACATTTAAGTGAAAATTTTCCTTTCTTTTGGTTATCTTCAATATTATTCAGAGAACTGATGATTATAAGATTGGTACTTAGGATTTCAATACCAAATTTATTTGCTGAAAACTGTATTCTTTTTTTTTTTTACAGCAAGCATTTTTTCGGTTGTTTTTGTAAGATGGATTTAAATACGAGTATATAATCATTACAAGTAAAAGACGCTTATGGTGATATTCATCATTAGATTTGTCACTCTTTTGTTGTGACGATTTAACTTACTAGACTTCAAAATAGTTTAAAAGTCAGATTTGAAAACAAAGTGTTAAAATGGTTATTAATAATTGGTAATACCTTTGATAGTTGTTTAAAGGAAGGGTTAATGTTTATATCAAACATTAGTGAAAACATTCAAATTATTTCCTGACTATACTTTTCCGACAAATTCTACTAGGAAGAACTGATAAAGAAAATTTTGCTTTTTCATGTTAAAAACACATTTATGGATAAAATCAGTTATTCATTTGATACTTGTTTAGCAATTTTTTTATTGTTATGTATATAAATATAATAAAATATTTAGTACTTAAAGAAAATTTCAGATTTTTTGTGTTAGCTGACATAATGTGAATTTTTGTTTCAGACTGGACTTTTCGGAAACAAGCCAGCTGGATTTGGTACAACAAACACCACTACAACTAATACATTTAGCTTTGGTAATACTAATAATATGAGTGGAGGAAGCTTGTTTGGACAGAAACCTGCTGCACCAACTTTTGGTACTGGTACTGGATTTGGTACGCAGTCTACTGGTTTTGGTAAGTTAATATTTATTTATTTTAATTTAAAAATAAAATTGCATTAGCATAGATATCTTATTAAATATTTAAAGTTATGAGGGACTTTTCAAAATGGGGGTCCGTAATTAACAATTAAATAGTTTTAAAATCTCTTTGTGTGTTTTAAGTAAAGGATTTTTAAGCTATTTTATTCCAAGAATAAAAGTAATGAATAATTGTAATGAGTGGAAAGTTATTTTACTTTTAAGCATTTTTATTATGAGTGCTTGATTGCATGCAAAAAGTCACCTTGAATGAATCATCTGTATTTTTTATAAACCTTAACACATTTAAAGAGAAAGTTGTTTTCTAAATATAAAATTCTGCTAAGGAAGTATTTGTGCATGAATGGAATATATATTTTATCTATAACCTAAAATATGTAAAATAGTTATTCACTTCAAATTTCCAAAAGGATAAATACTTAGACTCATTAGAAAAAGAAGACTACAGTTTGTTGAGAAAATAATTTAAAACATGCAAAGTTTTTATCATGGCTTTTCAGTATTCAAATGAATAAAAATTCCAAATATTGCAGCTTCTTAATTTTAAACTGTGATAGTATGGAACTTGGGAAAGAATTTATGTCCTTATTTTATGTTAAAAAAAAAAAATCAGTTTTTAGATTGAGCAATGGAAAAAAATCACAATTTAATTTTAAAAATATATAATTATAATATGCATCATTGTTAGGTTCCTTTGGTACAACTCCATCCACTGGAACTAGTCTTTTTGGTCAGAATAAACCTGCTACAACAGGTTTTGGAACGACTGGCAATATGTTTGGTGGAGGATTAGGAACAAGTTTTGGGAATTCATCTTTTTCAATGGGACTAGGCTCAAATACTGGCACTGGTTTGTTTGGAACCTCAACTGCTAATAAAGCACCAGGTTTCGGCTTTGGAAATACTGGTTCTACAGGATTCAGTAAGTATTTATTTCAGTTTTTACTTACTTATGATACTGACTTTTACTTACTTATAATAAAAAGTACATGTACATTAAATTTTATTTTAGAATTAATGTAATTGTAGTTTAAAATAGCATATCTTGATTTGTATTGTTTATAAATTCTTTTGGTACGCTTCTGTTAGAGATGCAGCTGTTGTCGCTAAATATAAATGTTAAAACAGGATTAGATGAATGGACGTAGCAATGTTTCAGTATAAAAAAGAATTGTTTTGAAATATAAGGCTGTTATATTTGACACATTTAGACTGCTTTAATAATTGGAAAAAGCCCTTTTTTTTAATATTTGTAATTATATATAAAATGTAATCCTGCCATTTTCAAATTCATATTAAACAGTTAAAAATTTAAACGTCCGTAGAATTATAACTGAACCGCAATCTCTCAATTTTCTCCTTTGATCATTACATCATCAAGAAGAAAGCATAGGCAGATTTTATTGAAATTAAAGCACTTTAGTTTCACTAGCATTTTGAGAATGTTTTAAATTGTGATCAGTATAAATAGCTATTGTCTTACATTTTTAAGTCAATTTTTATTTTTTTATCTATTCTGTATTTTCTCTTTTTCCTTAATCCTAAAAAGTAATCATTTAAATATTTTTTCCCCCTGTCAAATATATTCATTTGATTGCTTACTTCCACTTGCATATTTTTTATCATTGCTTAGTGTTTTTATACTATAGAAAATCGTTCTGTCAAGAAATTTTATTTAAAAAACTGTTAATTGTGTCTTTTCTTTCCAGATTTTGGGACTGGAAATCAAAATCCTTCATCTTTCAATTTTGGCCAAACTTCAACTATGCCTTCAAGGTAAATAATTCTGTTTATTATATAGTAATTGTTATATTTTCCAGAAGCATTTGTATGTACTGCTTTTCATTGGTTAAGAGAGCTGGGATGTATGTTATCATCAAAAAATCAATTTTCCAATTTCAACCTCATAATAGAGACAGTTCTGGAGATTTATAATATAAGTTTGAAATGCCAAAAACTCATGCATTAATAATTAAAAGTATAAGGAAAAAGAGCCAAGATGCTAAAAATATTATTTTGCATTTAAACAAAGTTTGTTTTTCCGTTTTTTCTCAAAGCGTGTTTCTTTTTTTTTCTTTCCAAATTTAGGTACACATATATAATTCTTTTCATTGCAAAGATATGAAATTTTATATTATAAGAAATCATTATGTATCTTTTAAACATATTTCTATTTATTCTGGGCAGTATTGTATTTTAAAATGCTATAATGAAAAATACTATTGTAGATTCTCAAGTTAAATGATATTCCATATTTTTTATTTCTTTATTATATATTTGCTAGTGTGATTTTATGCAGAATTGTTTTTTCTGGAAATTTCAATTTGTAGTTAAGTGTTCGCAGATTATCATATTGCAACACATTTTTGATTAGCTATTAAAAAACAAACACTTTAAGGTACAAATATTTTAATGCTATTTTATATTGAAAATATAACTTTCTTTCTACATGTGTGATTTTAGTTCAGATATAATTTTTACTTTAAAAAAATCATTCTTGTTAGTGTAGTGTAATTATATTGGGAAATTTATTTCTTTCGTCAGTTTTCTATTTCAAAGGCATTTGTGCTGATTAATATATTTCATGCTTTTTAAAGTGAGGGTAGAGAACCTTAACAGGTTGAGTTGAAAAAATTATGGGGGTTGGCAAAAGTCCCACAGGATCTTCTTATCTTAAATTCTATAACAGTTTGGAGGAAAAAAATCGCCAGAAAATCTATTTGTCTGAGAAGATTTTATTAAAGTTTACGAAATAACAATTTTTAATTTATTTTCCTTTCATTTATGATTGTTTTTAATCTTTTGTTTTCTTATTTATTTTTGAACTGTTATCATGAAAACTGTTTACTCCCAGAAAGGGGTTGCAAGTGATAAACTTAAATAAGCCTTGATATATTTGCAGTACAATTATAGGCAGAAACTTTTTTGTATGAAATATTTACACACCCTGGAAAAAAAATCTAATTGAAATATATTTATTGATTTGTGGTTTTTGATTGTTATTGAAGATTTCCTGTTATTAGTATATTTCACTAACTATAATTCTTGCTTTCATTTAAATTATAATACAACAGTAAAATATTCTAATATTTATTTTAGTGATCCAAGTAATGCTGCAGCTTTACAGCAAGCTCAACAACAGATTTTGGCAATGACTGTAAATCCTTTTGGAGATTCTCCATTGTTCAGAAATCCTCTAAAGGTATGCTTTTTTCTTTAATTTATTGCTCGTTTTTTAATATGGAGGTGATTATTTGCAGGTACCTATGAATAAAAAGTTATTTGCAGAAAGAGCTGAAGCATTCTGTAAAATTTCAAAGCGGTTTAATAACACTGACAAAGTCAATCCTCGAACTAAGAAGCAAATCTGGCTGTGTGATCAAAATCTAAAAAAGGTTAAGACAAAATTTTACTCGTCTTCGTTAAGAACAAAGAAAAACTGGAGGAGGTGAAGTGTCAAAACAAGTGGAATTATCCACTTTAGAAATTCGGTTTTTGGCCGAGCCGATGCTGACGCTGCCAATGTCTACTTTATGTGACAGCAACACCAGCTCAATTAAAGAAATTTTCTTTAGTTTATTCATGTTTCTTTTCACTATGAGCGATTCAACAGCTTGATCTGAATCATCAAATTTGTAAACAAACAAAACTCGCTTACTGCACATGTGCAGTTAAATCTAACCTAGCTGTGAGCCTACTGTGCATGCACAGTTAAATCTAACCTAGCTCACAGCCAGGTTGAAGTCCCGTAACTTGAACTGGTGGTTAGTGGAATGAACCTGCGGTCAATTTACGGTGAAATGAATTTTAAACTCTGACCGCTGATTATATCTCCAGTCAACTTTAACTGCCGGTCAGAGTTGACGATGAATATGGCTGTTGGAAAAAGAAAATTCTCTGCAAACAGCAGATTGACTCACCGTTTTCAATTCTTAATAATTTTCACTTTATCTTCAATGGAGAAAGCTTTCTATTTACTAATATTACCCATTTTAAATCTACATGATATCAACAACACAAATGATATTCAGCAAATGGAAGTAAAGAAAGTGGAAGAATGTGTTACGACATATGCACCTTATCTGTTAGCAGATTTGTCAGACACAAAAGAAACAGATGCACATTCCGTCTGGAGAACAAAGGAAGGCGTTTGAGTGATAATTGTTTCTTTGTGGACCCACCGAATGTCACTCTGGGTGATGATTGAAAATGACCATAACAGGGTGGTCGCTGTTATTACAGTTTTCCCTTGAGGTAGTGATACCCAGTGACACTTGAGCTAGTTAAGTGCAGCTCGTGTGGCCCAGCTGGTGGATAAAAAGTTCCTCGTGGAATAAGAAGAGCAGCTGATTCTGAGAGAAGAGCTGGCAGAAAGGAAAAGTGGAAATTTTGGGTCATTATATTTGAATTGCTTGCTTTTGTAGTTCGTTACAAGCATTTTAAAATAGGTTAGTTACATAGGAGTTCAGTTAGGACCATTGGAAAAGTTCATTACAAACATTTTACGATAATATATATTTTTTTTGTTTTGATTTGATTTTCAAAACTTAATTTCATGTCATTTTTGGCCTTTTTTCCCCCCCATTTTGTTGAAGTCGTGATGCCACGGGCAGAGCCATGAGGGTGCTGCTGGTTAGACATAAAGTGCAAAGTTATTTCATAAGTATTTCTCATCAGATCTTGAAATTTCATAAATGAAAATTGAGAAAATTATCGAATTTAATTTTACATTTATTTATTTTGGGTAAAATTTTTTGATCTCTTCATAAATCCTTTTTATTTTGAAGCATAGATTTCAATAAATTTCTATTAAATTATGTTTAAAGCATCAAGATTAAGATAACTGTGAAGTAAAATTAAATTCTGAATTTTTTTAAGAAAAAATTTTAAAAAATGGTAGGAAATGATTTTTAAACTTTTTTGCATAAATATTAAAGATCTTTAAACTATAGTAAAATATTAAAAATGAAGATTGCTTTCTAATTCTGTGCATTACATCAATAATTAATCAAAAGTAAAGTAAAATGCCTGTTGAAAATTGTTTTGGAGTTTGGAAGTATTCCTTGACTTGCTACAATAAGCAAAAAAGAAACAGTGGAATGGATCGGTTTAACCACATAAGTGAAAATGCAACTGTCCTCAGATGAGGGTGCTGGGCATTAATGGGTTTAAAAAGTTCATTGCAGTTTAGATTTTTATGCATAATTAACAATTTTACTCATTTTTTTCATGCGTAAGTAGTTATTTTTCAAATCGGAACTTCAAATTTTGTAATTTACTGGTGAATTTATGTGCATGAATCTTTTTTTTTTTTAAAAATAAAATTGTGGGATAGGTGTTTAATTTTATCTTGTTAGTGTGTATCTTTTATATATATCATAAATTTTTCTAAAGCTGATGTGGTTGTAGAATTTGTATTTCTAATCCAGTCATAAATTAAATGTTTTAGTCCTTTCTGGCAACATAATTTTATCCAGTTCTTTGATTTAGAGTTTTAAATAATTATTCCTATTCTCTAAAAAGTCATAAATCTGTCATGCATGTTCTCAGAAATGTGATTGAAGTCTATAAACTCATTCTTCTCATATGCCTTTATGGAGACAAGATGCTATAATTTGCAAGACATTAAATAAAGTGTCTTTTAATAATAGAAATTCAAGTTTGTCTCATTATTTTAGGACCCATGTCTCCGTCATTTTACATATATATGCATATAATATGAAGTTCAATTTTAGGAACTAATTCTATTATAATTGTTATATAGTTGTTCTTTAAGAATTATTATATTAAGAAATGTTCTTTTTCTTTTGTAATTTCTAAGGATTGCTCAAAGGAAACAGAAGTATTGAAACCTACAAATCCTTCTGCTCAAAAAGCTCTTCTTAATGATAACCAATATAAAGTGGCTTTATTGCCAACTGCAAAAATAAAGCCTAAACCTTGGTCTCCTGTGCCTACTGGAAAGGTAAGGATTTTTGTTGTTGTTGTTAATTAGCTATTGAAGCAAATCAGTACAGTGAATTTTGATGTAGAAAATTCTCCTTTAAAAGCATTGCTTTAATTCAACCCTGTAACTGCCACAGGTGTGTATATGTATATCCCTGAGCAAGTCTGTGCCCATTTATATGGTCTTGGCAGACTACAAAATACCCTCATCTGAAATTTCTTGGTAGCCGTATAATTACGCCAACTGCTTTGGAATGCAATAAAATGTCCCTGAACAAGTGTTCGCGTAGGACATGACCATGTCTTAGAATAAGGAGGAAGGACAAGATGGCACTGAGGAATGAATCGCATAAGATTTTGTCGGTGGTTAAGAGGTTAAATGGGAACCTTTGGGAAAATTTGATTAAATTTTTGTTTATTTTACAAAAATTAAACCTATCATCTATTTTCAGTTCCTTTTAATGTTTTTTGTTGTGGTCTCTAATAAAGAAGTAGCTTTTATATTTCATTGTATAAAATGAATGTGATACGTTGAGTCGGTTTTTTTCCCTGCTGTAAGCTTATAAATGAGTACACTTTTTCATTTGATTATTAAACCATGATTATGTCTTTCTTGATTTTTTAAAAAATTTGTTTGTTAATATTTACTTTGCACATAAAAGAATATCACCTGTTTTGAATTAAATGACTAAAATAAAGATATTCTGTAGAAATATATTGATGGCAGGTACTTAGATGTTTTATTTTTGAAAATACGATAGAGCAGCAGGTTTCAATTAAAATTTCAAATTCTTCATATTTCTCTTTCATTTTTCCTTTTGCTCAGAAGACTTAAGTTGTAGCATTTTTTTTTTTTTTTTTTATATTTCTGCCAAATAGAAATATTTCAGTTGAACATTACATCAAAGCTTTAAGTTTTTTTTTTTTTTTTTAAATTTTATATCTTTCCATGTTTTTCCTCATAGAGAAAGTCTAAATTCTTGGTTTGTTGCTGATGAATCTAAATAGTTTTTTTCTAAATAGAATTGACTTATTTTACATATCTTCTGTGTTTTCTTACATTACAGGTGCTGTTGTTTGATGGCTTAGAAGATGAAGAACCGAGTCTTGGAACAGCCTTTCTTCCTAAAAAAAGTGTTAAAAAATTGGTTTTAAAAAATCTTAACAATAGTCAGTCTTCTTTGACACTTACTTCCAGTGTTTCACCTAGTCAGTCAACCAGAATTGATGTTTCAATCTCTTTAAAAAATCCTGATAATCAGCAAGATAAGAACCCTTCAGAAAGTTCACCCCGTGCTACTCCATTGACCATCGATATCACAGACAGGTATGCTTTTTTTTTTTTTTTTTCATTGTATGCCAGTATATGCATGGTGTAAAATTTTACCTAGGCTTTTATGTTGTATGAATGTATGTTACAATGTTGTGTTATGTTGTTTGAAGCAATTTTAGACTAATCCCCAGTCAACATCACCACTCAGGGTCAATCATCCGGACTGATGGGCCCAGTCTATTATCTATTGAGTGATTAAGACAGATTCAAAGAAACATACTTAAAAAGATAAACTATTTATTTAACTCCGGAGTTAAAAGTCGCATCCATCACTGCGTGATGAAATAAAATAGCAGTAGTATAACATTAGACAGTTCCAGTATATGTGCAGTAATGAATCCGCACAGTTTGATTACAGAGAGGTTCACTTGGAGTGACTGCGTAGAAGCAAGACAAAAAGGATCTGTAGACAACAGGGTTAAGTTGATGTATAGGCAATTTGGCTCTAGTAGTAATGGATGCCACACAATAATTGATGTATGTAATATAAGTGCAGACGGTATAATTTATTTATTTTTTGTTCTGATTATATGTTCAGGGCCAGAAAGTTCCGGATTCGAAATCTGATACCACCAAATATCTAACTGGGGATGTGGGCCTGGCACGAATTAAATCGGATGTTGATTGCCCAATGTCCTCTCACTGGTTTGTTGCAAAATTTTGGAGAGAAGGGGGGCTGGCAGATGTTGACCTCAATTTAAAACTAGGAGGTTGTCCCAAACTAGCCCTCATATTGCTTCAAAATGGGGTGTTAAAATAAGTAAACTAAACTGATCACATGTTCTATTAACTTGTACTTTTATGTGATATTTTACTTGCCAAGGTTCTATCAGATTATTTAAATTAAACTCTTTGGCTCATTTGTATTTCACTTTGAAAAAAATATATTTTAAGGGCTTTTATATTCACATACTTAGTTTTTCTCTCCTTTTTCAGCAATGCAAGTAATTCAGAAATGCGGACGATTAATGTTAGACAGACATCTGGTTCTCAGACACGTGAATCTCTGTCTGACCCTGTGGTTTCTAAAAATTTAAGAGTCAGGTAATACATTATAATTAATACTGTATTTAATTTATAGTTTCTAATATATATTGTTTAACTTTTTTAAAAAATTCTTGTTTTGTCAGCATTCCTCGTGGATTTTGTTTGTCATGGAATTATTTCAATACTTTTTCAAAATTTTCTTGGAATCAAAATTGATTCGGCTTTTGTATAAAATATGTTTCAACATTTCACTATATCTGCCTTTTGTTGATTCATAAATTTAGATGAATCTTGTTTTGTAATGGCTTCTCTCAAATTTTGTGTATGAATATTCAGCTCTGAATGAATGGATAATTGATTAATTTTTTTTCATATTAAGTGAGAATAGGATTGTATTTTCTTTCCTTTATGAACACATTGGTTTGTCCATGTGTGACTTGTTTGCAAAACATGCACTGAAAGAAGTTACTGTATTCTGACTATTTATAATGTGTGTATATGAATAATTATATATATATAATATTTTAATTTTAAAGGATATTGCAAATTTTGTATTTGGATTTTGTATATTTTTATATTTCGTATTATATGTGTGTGTGTAATGATGCAATGAACCTGTTGTTAAAAAGGAGAAAAGCATATTGATCTTTTTCCATATTCTCTTTGTGTAAATGTTGGCTTAATTGGTACTTTATGTTATTGAATTTGGATAATAATTTTAATATTTATTTAACATTATTTATTCATTTTTTGCAGTTTCAATAATAGTATGAATGATAGCATTGCTGCTCTCCACACTAACAAGCCACCTCTTACAAGCAAAAGTTATAATGTTTGGAGTGAACCTGAACACGAGAATGATCCTGGAAACCATGATGCCTCTGGAGAAAATATTACTCCACCAAGTGAAGAAACCACATCCTCGCTGCAAAAATCTGGGCATCCAACTGGAATAGCATTGACAGATCCTAGTTATTATACAATACCATCTTTAGACAGCATGGTTCCTATGGTGACGAGTGATAAGAAATGTCTTGTGAGAGATTTTACAGTTGGAAGGCAAGGTTATGGAAAAGTGACCTTCCCTGGTGTTACAGATGTTTATGGCCTAAATTTGGATGAAATAGGTGATTATGTGATAGTCAAACAGAATTATAGTAATTTGTATAATGAATTTTAATTTATAAGTCATTCAAATTTTAAGAAGCATACAGGTCCTCCTCAACTTGCAGCTGAATTCTGTTCCAATCGAAAGGTTTAGTCGAACTGGTTATAAATCAGATAAATATTTTTTAACACTATTTTCTTTCAAATGGTTATGGTATGGCCAAGTTAGCCTTTTTGTCATCAAACCAAATCAATTAATCTAATGGGTTATAAAAATTGTACATAATGCAAAAATTAAATCTATGTATTGTAACATCAGACTAAAAGAATAGCCGTTCTTTATATTATAAATATTTTATTTGACTATATACAAAAGAAAGTTGTGAAGTTGGTCATGAAATTTGAAGAACTTTCAAACTTGAAAAATTAATCACTTGATGCTCACAGTCTGCGTCTCAAGAAACAAAATATCTAAAAATAAATGATAAAGTCTTAATCAGCTCAGTATTTGAAATATAAGACTAAAAACAATTTTGTTACAATATATATAATTATATTACATAATATGTATTCTGTTGTTTGTACTGTAAGCAAACATGAAACCTGAGATTAGATCTATGCTTATTTGAGATTATAATTATATTAAGGAAATTTCTGATATGCTATTTTATATATTTTTTTTACCGATACTTGTGAATTTTGATTTTTGCAAGAACAAAATGATTTTTTTTTTCTTTGCTTAAAATAATTTCAAAAATTATGATATCTGAACTATAATTCACAAGTAATGAATAATTCACAAAATTATTTATGGACACTTTTGGTGAATTAATATTTTGACTTATTTTGTTTGAGAAATTAAATATACTTGTTTTGTATTTTTCAGTGATCTTTGGAAAGAAAGAAATCAATGTTTATCCAGATGATGAAAAGAAACCACCTATTGGTCAAGGTTTAAATCGAAAGGCAAAAGTTATTTTGGAAAATGTTTGGCCAACAGACAAAACAAATCACAGTTTAATAAAGGTTTGATTATTTTCTGTAAATTGACCATGTTTCTGTTCTTGCTCACATAATTTTGATTTTAATGATATATTAAGTGTTATATATATATATATATCCAATTGCAAAGAGCAGCATGTGTCTGTTTTATTTGAACCTTTTTATTGTCTCTACAGTATGAAAAATTGTTTATTTTGTAAGTATAATTAATATCAAATATTTTTTTTAATTTTTAAACCATTTCTGATAAAAGCATCAAGTGAAGAATAAGTGATAATGCAATTTTTTATTATTATTTATTACTTTTCTAATGCAATCTGTTTTATATATTGAAAAAAAATGCACACAAGTTTCACAGGTATTTTCATTTTTTTGTATATAAAATTAATACCAATCTTCCTTTAAGAAGAATGCCATTACTACTATTTTGAAATTTACTCATTGTTTCATTTACTTGAAAAGAATAATTGTGAAAAAGCTTTTGTATACCTCTATTTAAGCAGAATATGATTAACCTTTTTCTTGCATTTTTTCTAAGGCTGAGAACTATAATTTTGATTTTATTACAGGATCCTGAAAGGATAAATAAAATTGGTTACAAAGAGAAAATTGAGCGATGTACCACACAGCTTGGAGCAACTTTCATTGATTATATACCAGAGACAGGGGCTTGGATATTTGAGGTGATTTATATTTTTTCATTTATTATTTCAGAAAATTCCCAAGTGTAAGCTTATTATATTGTTTGATCATCCGCATTTAATAATTTATTTGTATTTTTGATTTTTCATAAATATAGTCTAAACTAACTTCCCTTTTTTCTGACTATTAGGTTGATCACTTTTCAAAGTATGGATTGGAAGACTCTGATGATGAAATGGATACCTCTAAACCACCTGAGAAGAAACCCAATGGAGTTATTCCTAAGAAATCAGTAATTATTTTTGTTAAAATTGAAAATTAAGTGGTTGAACCCTTTGTGGCACAGTGTGCCAGCTGATGGCACATCTAATTTCACTCGCTTCTCAACCGTTAAATTCAACTATCAATGGAAAGTAATAGGTTTAGGATAGGGCCAGTAGTACTCCTTTTAGATTGTTTATAGCAGCCGTATGAAATTTCATTTCGGAATAGGAATTATCAGAGATAAAGTTTGGAAAAATCCTTAACTCGGATATACGAAATTTTTTCAGTTCTGGACGTTTACAATTTTAGCAAATTAACTCAAACATTTCCCTCCAATATTCTTGAAGTTTTAATTTATGATTTTTTGTAAGATTCAAGAATATTTTTTGAGTATATCAAGATGGCTATATCTAAGGGGGTTCTCATATGAGGGGGTGTCCCCAAAGGGGGACGACACCCCCCTCGGAATAAAGTTTTTTTTGTAGATTCTGTGTCTAGACAATAAACTAAACCCATTCATGATGTTTTTTCATCATATTTCAAAAAATTTAATGCTTTGCTTTGTAAAGGTTTAGGGTCATTCCATTGTGACCAACGTAACTTTTAACAAGCTATAATATGACAAAATACTCTTAAATAATGTCTGATAAAACCTTTTTATCCTTCTATTTTATATAACACTAGTCAGTATAACATATCCATGCAGAAATTATTTTAAAAGATAATGATTTAACCAAATTAAATTAAATTTTTAACTTTGTGACTAATGTAACAATTTAGTTACTAAATTGTTGACCCGTTAAACAATTTTATTTAAATTGCAAAAATTACTTTGTGTCTAATAGCAAGTAACAGCATTCAAAATTTTCATAATACCATCTTTTAATTTTTGATTACTCAATGAACTGCTAATCTAATTTCTTTCTTTCTCGTAATGTATTTACAAACGCTATCGTGTAACTTTTTTTGGTATATCATATATAAGGCATTTTCTTCAGTCTTGTTGTTTGAATTTTTAATGATCTTATAATTTTCATTCTTATTTTTTTAAATTTGTGTGTAAGATTTAAGAAGATTATTTTCTAAATTGTAATTAGTTTAGGCATTTTTATCATAACTATTTTTTAAGTTTTTATATTTAAAGTTTAAATAATTTTATTGTCTTGAAGGGAGAACAGGCAAATGGAAAAATGGCTCCTGTTGATGTTTTACAAAATATGGAATTGAAAAGAAAACCCCTTGGCTCTTTTCAAGCTCAAGACCAAGAAATGGAAACATTATCTTCTCAAATAATGTCTTACCCTCTGGAGTTTATTGAAGGTAAAGTGATTTAAATTCATAAAACCTTTTGCCTTTTAGAAAAATCTGTATAAAAGTAATTTCTTTCTTTTAAAAAATTATCTGTCTTTCGCAGGCTCGAAATATTTAATGTTTGCAGTGTTAGTTTAACATATTATACTACAAATAACATTTAATATTAAAATATTTTGCAGTATAAATTGCTTTTAATAATCAAATTATAACATAAATTACGTATTTATAACATCCTTTTGCAATATTAAATGATGCATCTCTTTATTTCTGTTACAGATGAAGAATTAATGAATGAAATAACCTCTCCAACAAGCCCAATTTTGAATGCTGATATCGATGCAGAAAGAATCCAGGGAATGAAGGCTTCCTTTTTCCCTCAAGATATGGATGATGACAACTGGGGTAAAATATATACTCGGTTGTTTATTTGATCGTTAATATTGAAGAAATAGTGACTAATTTGTTGTGCGTTTTGACACAGTTTTGTTTGAAACTAAAGATTTGAACATTTAATAATTTCTATGACTGTTATGAACTATTATTATTGCTGTGTAATTTAAGTTACTAACTCATTGAAAGTAATTTGATATGTTCATCCAGTATAACAAGTTTTCTCTCTTGCTCAATGCTGTTAAATTTCAATTAACAGTATGCAAGTACTACTTGCAAGAATTTGCACTATTTCCTTGGTTTCTCTATGTTAGAATAATTACTGTTAATTGTTCTTTGACAAGAAATTACTTTGTGTTGCTGTGAATATGAAGTATACTGATGTTTTTTTTTTTTTTTTTTAACTGGCGTATTCATTTTGTGATCCAGATGAGTGATTATTTAATCATTTGAAGAATTGATTTATAACAGAAGATATTTCTTTTATACATATAATTTGTTAACTCGTTATTTTTTGTGTTTATAAGTTTACCATAGCATGTATGTGATAAGCTTTTGGTAAACAGATACCCAGAATAATGATTTAACCTGCAATGCATGAAATTGTGAATCGTTTTTATATTAAAAAAACTATAAAGGGGCTGCGAAATATAGCAGTCTTCTTGAGCTTTCATAAATAACAATTTCTAATTTTTCATTGTATTTAAAATCCATTTTTATGATGTAATAGTTTGTGATTTCCCTTTCCTCCTACTGTTTTTGAACTAAAAGGTCAGATAAGAAGCTCTGACCTTTTTGGAAAAAGCATTTTCAATTATGTTTGATATACAGTGAATTATTGATTTTACAGTTTTTCTTGTGTTAAAACATTGTCACCTTTTTTTTGTATGTTGTCATTAATAAAAATCTTATGTACTTGTATGTCATATTTATAATGCATTGTTTCCTAGATTGCTTTATGTATTCAGGATTTCATGTTACTTATTTTAATAGTTAGTCGAGTGGTTTGAATAAAATTATATATTTCTCTATTTTTTGTGGACTATATTTTCATTTTATACATTTTAATTGACTAAATAAATTGCTTTTGGTTACTAATTTTCTTCTTTTCCCATTTCTAAAATATCCATAGCAAGAAAGTGTGAAAACTGTGCTTTCCTTTCAAACTCTTGGATTTATGCAAATATTTTGTTTGCATATCCAAGAAATTTGAT
>BGPR01027638.1:7981-20567 GCA_013235015.1 Araneus ventricosus
AACTGGACAACAAAAAAAAAATTTTTTTTCATGTTGCTTGAGAAAGAAAGGGCTATACATATGTATTTTTGTGCCCTGATTTCAAATCTGCTAACCATTTTTTTCAGTCACCCATAGTTTTTGAGCAACGTAGTAACTCTTATTATATACATTAGGAAATCATATTCAGCTTGCAATATTTACACAGACATATTAAAATGTTACAAACCTTCACTTTCTTGTGTACTTGGCCTGTAGGCTGTGCTTGCCTTGAGGAATATCCATTTTCAATGTCCAAAAATAGTTATTTTGGCTAACATTTTGGGATTCCATTTCCCTTGATAACAAGCTCCCATATTCGAGATATCCTGATGGAACCATTCACCATACTCGTCGCTTACTGATCCAAGGTTTTCAGGGTAGAATTCTAAATGAGAGTGCAAAAAATGGATTTTCAACGACATGTTGCACCCCATGGTTTTGTAGGCCTTTAAGCAAGTTATTGACGATTTGCCTTAGTTTTCCGCGTTGTGATTTTCGAAGAAGTTTCTTTTATAACTCCTTAAACGATGTCCATACTGCAGCTTTCTTCTTAGTCAGTTTACTCTCAAACACCGGATTCTTCATTAGTTGTCTAAATTGAGGCCAACAAATATGCCTTTCTTAATTTTTGTTTCACTCACTTTTGGAAACTTCAGACTTAAGTACTGAAATCCACTTCCTCCGCAGTCCATCGCTTTAACAAAATTCTTCATCAAACCTAATTTGATGAACAATGGAGGCAAGAGAATTTTTCTGAGGCAACTAGTGGTTCGTTCTCTTCATTCTTCACACCGGGTATGAGAAACGGTCACACGTTCTTGATGTAGTGCTTTTTTTCTGTCCCTACTGTCCCACTGGCACAGAAAGCAAAAAAACTTGGTATAGCCTGTTTGCAATCCAACTAAGACGGCAATCACTTTCAAATCGGTGCATATATACCAAGAATGCTTGCTGTACTCAATACTGGACAACATATGCTTCAAGCTTTCGTATCTTTCTTCACACAAACAGCATATCCTACAGGAATCGAAGGGTGCTTGCTACCATTGTGTAAGAGAACTGCTTTTAAGCTGACCTTTGAAGAGTCTATAAACAAACGCCATTCTTGAGGGTTATGTTGTAGTCCTAGAGCCTTAAACAACGAGTCAACATCATTACAAAATATCACATCACCATCTTGGCAAATGCTTGCACGTGCTGCCAAATAGAAACATCTGTCCTTACCAAGTGACTCATGCATTGAATCGTATTTGCGTTGCAGGATTATCGATCCAAAAACACCTGTTATAAATTTTGACATACAGCCTTTTCTTTATGAAAATTACATTTGTAAGAGCATTTCAAACCCAAGCATTACCTTCTTGGACGGCAATTAACTTTTTCGGAAAGTATTTTTGGCGCAGGATCCGACATATTTCAATGACATTTCTATGTACATGTAAGCAATTACGAGTAGTGTTGCTGAAAAACAGTATGCTATAGAGGTTTTTCGAGATCATAATTCGGGTTCAGTGACCATGAAAACACCATTATCAGTTAAAATCTCAAAGGCAGCAAAAACTATCCTGGCTACGTCATTGATTCAAATGAAAGAAAGGAGTGAACAGAGGTTTTGGTGCGAGTTCATTGTGCATAAAATTGGAGGGTGATAGACAAATTCTGATTAGTTTTTCGAATTCAGAGCGTGAAAGTACATAAGAATTAGCTAAAATCATACGGGCAACAAAATTGCTGTTGTCCAGTGTTATTTATGGATGTTTGTCTGTGTTTCATTCCCTTTTTATTAACGCCCAATTTTGAAGCACACGAGGGCTATTTAGGGATGGACTCGTAATTTTGAACCGCTGTCAGATGACGAGGACGACGCCTCGGCTGACACACCCCTCCTCCAAACTTCCTCGCCAAACCAGCGGGGAACGTTTGACCCTCCACGCCTGATTTAAACTGCAACAGGCCCACATGCACGGCGGATCTTCAGTGGAATCGGGTTACGAGCCTAGAAACCTCCGACCCGGAACCCGAGACTTATCACTAGTCCATCGTAGGGATGACCGTTATTGCGAAAATAACCGGTTTTTGATTATTCAGGTTTTTTTCACCTCCGGTTTAATCTGGCGGTTATAACCGCTCAAAATAATCGGCTTTTGAAATAACCAGTTTTCGGGGGGGGGGGGGTTTTAAGAAAAAAACGCCGTTTGTAGACAATTTTTTTATTAATATTGTTTTTACAGGAAATCGATCCATTGGCCAACACTGTAAAAAAAATCCCGTAAAATTTACGGTTTTAAACTGGCAGCTGGGTTGGTTGTGCAAAACCGTAAAAGTTACGAAGTAAATCCGTAGGCACAACGGTTTTTTACCATACAGGGACAAGTTTTCCCCGTAAAAGTTAGGAAGTAAATCCGTAGTCACAACGGTTTTTTACCGCATGAAATCAAGTTTTCTCCGTAAAAATTAAGTCATCGAAGTAAGTGACGTCATCGACTGAGTTGAGTTGTTTTTCTCTTTCTGTTCGAGTTGAAATGTACTGATGTGTATTATCAATTAGGAATATTAATTAATCAAGGCTTAATTATTAATTTCAATTAGTTTAATTTGTAATTGAGCTTACTTGGACGATTTCGATGCAAGATGGCGCAGAAACTTCTAACTCCTCTGAGCCGGGGATCGAAACCGCGTTATTAGAAATAAAAGGCAGTCGCTCTAACCAGTAGACCACCGGAGACTTCACAAAATGATGTAAAAATAATCTATTTGAGTTTTAAAATCACTATAGCTCTAGTGGCGCCACCTAGTGGTGTAAAAATCAGCTATTGCCAGAACATGCGTTTTAAGGTTAGCTTTCACTGAGTGACAACAGGTTACTGCAACATGTAAACAACAGCGAGATGGAACCCTATCAAAATACTAAATGAATGGCAATAAAATTACTTTAAGAAAAGGAAAGTTATCATCGCGGAAAGCAATACCGCATGACGAAAAATAGAATTGAACTGACGGTTTAAATAGTTTATGTTTGAGTGGAAAACGGCGAAAACCGTTTGTCTACAAAAAGCTTTAAACCGTCAAATATACAGGAAAAGTCGGGGAAAAAAACGACTATTTTTTACAGTGAATATTTATCTGTTCATAAAGACTCTTTCACTAATCTGCCAGTGAGCAGACGCCTCGAGCAAGAGGTCGTCGTTGATGAAAATCAGAGTTCCATAACTTGATAAATTTTAGACTAATCTAACCTAAAATCGAGCCTATTATCCGGTACTTTTAACTGGCCATTGGATTTTTAAAAAATAACCGGTTATAACCGGGACAAAAAAACGGTTTTCGGTTAAAACCGGTAGGTTTTTCCCATCCCTAGTCCATCGGAGCCCTAAACAGCCTGAACTCGATGGCTGAAAAACACGGAAAGAGCGAGGCAAATTAAATTTTTATGTTATCTACACTATAATTGTAGATCCGTAAAAAAATTTCGGACAAAATCTGTCACCGGCAAGCTTCTCTGTCTATTCACCCCGAATGCACGTGAATAACACAGCTAGGGAGAAACAGAGGTTCACTCTCATAAAGACTAATGGCAACTCATTTAACATTGCATTCCACATAGACCGTGGCGCCACCATTTCTGGAAGAAGAACTTTACAAGAAATAAAGGTCCTTTAAGCGACATAATCGAAACCAATCTCCTGTCATGACAACGATGTGCACAATAATTAGGCATTTATTGTATTTTCATCTCGGTTTTCAACGAATATTATTAAATTTTAGAGAAAATAATTTCTTTTTATACGTTGTTATATTGGTAATCTTCTCTGTGGTGAATACAATAACTCAAGTGCTCAACGAGCTAGAGAGTTGAAATTTAGTATGTGGTTTTATTATTAAGTGTTGTCCATAAAATTTTGTCACATGTTGACCCCCCCCCCCATTGTCACACAATGTCCCACTTCACCATATCCCCCCCCCCTTCTTGTCACACGTCACACAATATTACATAAACATATACTTAGTAGTTCAAAACAAAGCACTACATTATAGATAATATTTCCAAATTTTATTTTCAAACTTTAACATGTGTTTTAATGACATTTGAGCAGGGGAGTTTTCATCAATATGTGAAGAATTTCTGCTGCTACTATATTCTCAGAACCTACCCTGGAATGCCTTTTTCGAAAGAAAGAATATAAGTGAAATAAAAATCACATGAAAGTTGTTTTAGCCCCGATTAAAAAAATACCCCCAAATTCTGGTAATTTCAAAATTTAATCTCCTGATTTTAAATGTTTTTATTTTAACCAAAATGTGTGATGACACACTTATTGTTACCCCCTCTCCCTCTTGTCACAAACTGTCACAATTTCGTGAACCCCTCCAAGCGTCACATCATTTGTGGACGGCCCCTAATTGTAGATTTGTATTGATTGTGAAAATATCAATTATATTGAAATTGGTGCAGGGGCTGAAAGGGGGTGCTGGGGGCTCTCCACTCCTTTTTTGCGTGAAAAATTTAATTTTTATTTCATTTTAGCTGCTTAAAACTAGGAATTACAAAAAAAAAAAATAGAGTTCAATAAAGCTAGCTAATTTTGCAAATAAATATTTAATTTTTCTTGTCTACCCCCTACACTGCCGAATTCCTTTAAGTGCCTCTAAATATTCCTCCCCCTTCCCACCCACTCGCCGCTATTGGCTGTAACTCCCCCGTAAAGAAACTAAAAATAAAGAAGAAAAAAAGTTCAATGTAAAGCGATTTTTCAATTACGGATGCTTCTTATGAATAATTCTGTGTCAGTATTTACAAAGGGTTTTCTATTTCGCATTTTTATAGTTGTAACGACGAATGTTTTCGTTGGTTTTCTTGCGTCCATCCATTTTTCAACTTCAATGAAATTTTATGAAAGATAGATCGAAGAGTGTTCGAATAAATGATATCAAAATTTTTTAACAGGCGGTTCAAATGCATTTGATTCTAAATAGAAATTTTGAAATGCACGTTCATTTTAGTTTTAAGAATATCACATATTTAAAAAAAAGTCAACATCTATAATGTAAAATGGATTTGTTTCCTAAAATGTAACAGAAAATTCTGTCAAAATCACTAAAATATTTATTCTTACAGGCTAAAAAGCGTAAACAAAATAATAATAATAAAAAAAAAACGAATTTCATGAAAGCTTTCTGTTGGGAGAAAAATATTTTTCCCAGGGAGAGAAAGCCAACAATTCGTTTAAAATTTCAATATTTAGTTCAAAAAAAGAAAAATTCTTATTAAATTTTTATTTTAGGGTGAAAAATCTTATTTTCTTAGTGAGTTATTGTATGGAGTTTCAACTTCTCTTATGTTTCAGTGAATTATTGTTGAATTAAATAATGAATACTAGTATATACTTATGGAAATTTACGTATTTACTTACTTATTGAAAATCTAGGCCAGAAAAACTATTATATTGGAAACTTGCATATTCGCCTACTTAATGAAAATCTATGCCAGGAAAACTATTGTGTTGGAAACTTACGTATCGCCTACTTATTGAAAATCTATGCCAGGAAAACCATTGTATTGGAAACTGACGCATTCGCCTACTTATTGAAATTCCATGCCAGAAAAACTATTGTATTCGAAACTTGCGTATTCGACTACTTATTGAAAATCTATGTCAGAAAAACTATTGTATTAGAAACTGACGTATTCGCTTACTTATTGAAAATCTATGCCAGGAAAACTATTGTATTTTTCAAAAGAAATCAAAATGGTTATTCTCCATCTATATATATAAAACGCTAAGGTACGCGGCACAGGAAAGGGGTTAATTTCTCTTTTGCCGATGGCAACGATAGGTTTGTTTACAAAACAAAACAGGTAGCCTCCTCCATGTAAGTTAGTTAAACTTCATAGGCATAGCTTGCTACTACATTTGCTCGGGTGTGAAACAACTTCTTCTCGAAAAAAATGAGTTCAAGACGTAGAGTTCACAATATTTCTTAATGAAACTTTGGATGAAATTATTCAAAAGAGATTTGTTAGAAGTGAAGCAGATGAACTTAAGCGATCCAAAGAATGTTCAGATGGACGTCAAAATAGTTCAAATCAGAGTAGGTTAAAATCTTATTAATTCACAAATTGAGGTGAACATCACGGAACTTTCTTTTGTGAATATTGTATATTGGGTACTTTTCCGTTATACGCACACCGCTTGGCGTCTTTTTTGTCTTGGCGAACTTTCTTGGGGCGCTGAATCGCCGGCTTGGCTCAACTTCTTTGCTGACGATAGTTGACGCTCGCTAGATTATTGGCGAGCTGAAACGTTAAGACCTTGAAAGCGCCGGTTTGGCTGAAAATGGGACCTTATATTTAATGGAAGTAGCATCTACCCAACTCCAGGTTTGCCCTTAAGAAAGCATAGATAAAAAATTATGTAGATTTCAATACTTAAAATTTGGCTCGATTTTGATTTCATTTAGTTAGAATACATTTCATTTCGATCCGTTAAAGCCACTCCTCCTGCTTTTAAACTTTAGCAACCTGATACAACTTAACCTGATAACTTTTTAACTCCGGCACAACTAGAAGTGAATTCATTTGACCCATGATGGCGGACTTGTTAGTGATCCGAACTAAATACCCTACCGAAAAGAATCATAAGAAAGAATTTGTTCAAATCAGGGTTGCCATATTGGCCTTTTTAAGGCCAAATTTTCGAAATTTGGCCTTTTTTCAAAGCGGTTGGCCTTAGGAATTTTCATTTGGCTTCAAATTCATTTTTGGCTTTATTTTCATTTATGATTTTTCGAACTGCTTTTTATAACTACAGTCGACGCTCGTTATAACGACCACACATTATAAAGACTATTCCATTATAACGACCAGTGATAAAATCCACAACTGTGTTTTCCTATGCACTATGTTATTTTACTTCCTGTATAACGACCGTCCAGTGTTGCCTAATTCCAATACAACGTCCGACACTCTTGCCAGTATATTTCTAAAATTCCTTCATTTTCTACTTTTAAATCTATTTTAGAAATATATTTTTAGTTGATAAAATTTTATTTTTAATACCAATGATAAAAAATAATTTGAGTATTTAGTTGGAATATCTTTAAAAATCGCCTATTTTTACGGAACTGCCGAGAGTGCATGTGTACATTTTTTAATTATCTCCACTATAACGAACACTCGTTATAAAGACCTCTTGCTGTGGGACGCACAGGGTGGTTATAACGAGCGTCGACTGTATTTCTACTGCTCTTTTTCATAAAATTTTTATATTCTATATTAATATTTAGAACTGATAAACTGATAACATTTTCAAGATTGTTCTGTTATTAGTTTCGATAGGTGAATAATATCGAAACTAAGAACAGAACATTCTTGAAAATTTTATCGCTTATTCGAAACGCTTATTATGAGTCTGAAATCAATTTTATTTATACTAATGGAATAAACTTTTTATACTGTTTATTATTTATTTTGAGTACGGAATCACTTTTCATTTATTATGACCAAAATGGAAAATAACTTTGTATACTTTCGTTCACTCCTGAGATAATATACTATGTTCAGCTATTACTTTAGCCATCACTTTTCATTGCAAAGCTGTTTATGGAGTGGTCAAACATTTTTTCACTTCAATATTGTTTCTTTAATAGAGTATTGATCATACGCGTCTTTCTAAAGTGATTCGTTTTTATAAAATAAAGCATTTTCTAATCGTAAATTTAGCGAAAAATCAGTTTTTCAAATTTGGCCTTTTTTGTCCTTATTTTAAAGAAGGTTTGGCCTTATTTTTAAGAGGGTTTGGCCTTATTTTTAAGAAGGTTTGGCCTTATTTTGTCATTTTGATCTGGGAACCCTGGTTCAAATAAAGAATAGCAAATTTCGAAAATATTCGGCAGAACAAGAATTTAACCTCATAAGAGTCGCATTTTTTTTTTTTTTTTTTGCTATCAAATAAGATGACCCCTCCTGTTTTGGAAAGGGGCTGTCGTTTTCATTCTTCTAAGAAGACATAGAATACTCGAGATGCTTATGGATTCTACGTAATTTTTGTGTCAAATTATAAAACTAATGAATGATTACATTTTAGTTTATAAGCCTAAAAATGCGATAATTCGATGCACGTCAATATGACGGGCGCGACCGTTAAGGGGTTAATGTAGGCCGTGAGCTTTATCTGTGAAACCTCTGTCTTAAACTTTTGCCACCGTTTTTATTTCTTGACCACAAACCTAGTTGCAGGTAACCCGACCTTAACAAACCGGTGATTAATCCACAGGAAGGAAAGAGAATTTCAACGGCAACCCAATCGTTCCTACTGTGCAGGGTTGCCAGATCAAAATAGCAAAATAAGGCCAAACCGTCTTAATGAAGCCAAAAAGAGGCCAAATTTGAAAATTTCATTAAAGCGCACGTTTCCCCCTTATTTTCTTATAAGAAAATGACTCTCGTTCATGAAAAGGAATCCCACTAGATTGACACATGCACAACACTGTTCTATTTAACTAAAATTTAAGGCAATTTTTTTAAAAAACATCTTCATGAGGGACTTGCAAAAGAAAAGAAAGAAAAAGGGATTCTGCTCTTGGCGTTCCAGAATAAAATAAATATTCTAGCGAAATACATCAACTCTTGTTAAGATAAACGTTCTATATTATTTTTCAGTGTTCGAATATTTATTATAAAAATACTAAAATTATATATCAAGAATCGTTCTAGAAGTCAAAATTAAGGCCAAAAATGAATTTAAGGCCAACTGAAAATTCTTAAGGCCAATGGCTTTTAAAAAAGATTTTGGCCTTATAAAGGCCAATATGGCAACCCTGCTACTGTGCAACAAAAGCCTACGCTTCGGTGATCTAACAGGAGCAGTAGGAACTTCCCGGTAATGACGAAGTTGGTGACTCAAAAGAATTCTCAGAAAAATTACCATGCCACGCAAAAGTCACTCCTCGAGAAGAAGATGATACTCCTGCAGGAAGCACTCTTCTTTTAATTCAATATCTTCTTTTTTTATTCTCCTTCTTCCCCTTCATCGCCTTCTCTTCACTTCACTTTTTTTATTCCGCAGTATTCGGTTCTCGTTTGGCGGAAATGATACCCAATCCGGGCAGCTTCGCACCACCTGGCCTGCCTGTAACCGGATGCAAATTTTACGCCACACGGAGCAATTTTTATTTACCTTGGGGGCATTATCTCTTTTTTCATCAAAACAATGCAGCTGCCGATCGAGGAGTTTCTTATTAGGCACATTTCTTTGCGCTTGGGAAGGAAATCTCATCTTTTTCGTGGAACTTAATTGGGTCTTTCGAGGATACCTTGTCGATTTTCTTAGAGTGGCGTGCTTACTCCTGTATACGTATCAAATATAGATAAAAATTTTGATCGTCGAAAAATTCTGTACCTCCTCTCCGAAACATAGTCGCAATACAAGGCTTTAGTCTTGATACGTCTGCCTTGTCTTCGTGAGGCTTGATTGCACCAGTCGCTGCATTTTGCGAGGAACGATTTTTTTACATCGCTCATGAATCTTAGAATATGATCTTACGCAGACGCAGTAAAGCGTTGTTTATACGTTTCTCGTTTATACATCGTTTCAGTCCCGGTTCATTGGTATTCATTTTAATGATAAAGTTCTACGTTTATACGACGCAAAGCTTCGGTTATACGTGATTTTCACCGTTTTAAAATGTGAACGTTTCTTCCTTTCTGGAATGTGAACAGTGATAAAGATATAATGACTTCGAAATTACTCACAATTGATGAATTAATAGAAGACAAATTGTCTGGTGATAATTTAAGCGATGATGAAGAAGTTGTTCCACCTTCCTTTCAAAAAGCAATGGACTCCATTGAAAGACATCGGACTTATTTCTTTTGTCAGAAGAATAGCGAAAAAAACATTCAGTGAACTTACACGATTCACAATGATGTACTAAATATTCACAGACAAACGGCACGCAAGACAACGGTTAAGGGAACACATTACCTTCTCATCATCTTTTTTCATTTTAAGTATTGTTGAAAACTTTTGGCAGTATTGGGACTTAACAATCATATAAAGTCATCTAGAGGAGAAAAACCCATTTTGATCTGGTTGTTTAGTTGAAATTTAATTTTTTTAAAAATCCTTACTACATTTTCAAATATAAATATTTTTGCTTTAAATTTTATTTGTAGATACACAGAAATATATTACACAAATCTGTGCATGGATTTTAAGGCGCGTCTAATATTCGCTTAAATATAGATATTTTACTGAATTGTATGTTGAAAAATGAGGAAATTTAGCAGTATCTCATTTTATATCTTGCGTATGAAAAAAACTAAGCAACTGAATGCTTATTGGAAACACAATTTTACAATATACATAACGATAAACGTGGACAAATAATTTGAAAGCTCTATCTTAAAAAGGAAAAAAGCATTTTGAAAGCAAGAATGGGGAGAAAAGTCCGACATCAAAAAGTCCAAAAGCAATTTAAAATTGTCATTTGTTCATGTTCTTCATTAGTCATCTCAAATAAAAATCTAAATAAATTATGAAATATTAAAGGTATAAATTTGAAATTTTGATACAATTAGTAGAACGATAAGAGCAACAAATTAAGCCAATAAAATGAAAATTGTTATTTTGGCCATTTATTTGGGTAATGTGTCCCCTTAAAGATTTAAAAAAAAATTAAACGCTTATCTTCATGCACTTAAATCTTATAAATGTATAATTAGTACTCAAGATATGCAATGGAACATATAACTTTTCTAATTTTTATGATAAATTTAATTATTGATTTCCTTACTTTATGGCAGTGGTGCCCAACCTTTTTGGTTATGCGGACCACCTGTTGTGTAAAAAATATTATGAGACCCACTAATTAAATATACAAGTAAAAAAATGGAAACACATACAATACATTTATATATATATATATAATTTAAATCCAAATATAACTAGTATATAATCATATAGAAATAAAGTAAACAAGAATGAAATCCTATACCAAAAAGTCATTACTTGAACAATACATCAATTTTAAATAAAATCTAATAAATTGAAATTTCTAAAGCTACCATAAACAAAAATCAAGTTTAAACATTATATGTCAACAAGTGAAAGAACACTGTTGTTATTAAAAATAATGAAATAGGCAATCCAAGTAAATGGAGTTTTCAACAATTAATATAGCAGCTTGGCTGCGGACAAGCTTTAGCCAGGTTAAATTAATTTTGCTGTACAAACCATCCCTGTTACTATTGTTGTTGAAAAAACAAACAGGGTAATTTACCCTAAAATGAAAGAATTAAGAAAGAAAAGTATTATACTAACCCTAACTATAAAGCATGACTATATAGAAATGACTAAAATTCAGGATAAAATACGTAAATATCATTATATTGCACTAAGATATTGCACTAAAGACAGTAAATATATAATTCAATAAAATACCCATACTTTACATTAAACATAAACTAATCTGTGTCTCCTCTTAAACTTACCAGAATTCATCTCTTTCAATATAACCCGCCATGCATATTGACATCACATGTTGCCACAACCAAAAATCTTACCATGAATCAGCATAATTGAATAAATAATATAATTAATTTTTGATATCATGAATTAGTAACATACCTATATTAAAATTCTCAAAACTATATTAAAAATTGTAATACATTTAGTTATCTAGAAAATATTAGAAAATAGTTAAGAATGTCTATTAAAAAGGAAATTTTCACTTGAAAGATCCTGGCGCCATCTATATAATAAATCTGAAACAAATAATTCATATATATATATATATATATATATATATATATATATATATATATATGATATTTTAATTTTTTAACTTTCCTAAATAATCTTTTAACGACACCTCATTTTAAATACTTCTACTTTCATTATAATAAACACACTACAACTTTCTTTTCAAGTCACGAGTCTTTACAGGGGAAATTCCCTTTTCTGGGTACTTAAGCGTTCTGCGCATTCCTATCTGTCCTTGTTCACGCCGACATGTAAGCGTACAACAACAACGCGCCGCTCAGGCGTAACGTTTCGAATACTGGTCATGGAGCTACGTAATAACTGACTCCTTTACCTGTGAAGAAATAACCTAATATCCTCAATGCCTGAATAAAAGAAGATTAAGCCAAATATTGTCTCTTCCATGACCAAAATGGACTACACTTCACCTTCAGTAAAGCATGATCTTATATATATATATATATAGTAAATAATATCAAATATAGTTATAAACAAAATCAAAATTGGCATAACTAATTAAGACCAAAAGTACTATTAAAAACTAAGTCAGTAAATATTGCAAATAGCCCTAGAAATCTTAAACATTGCAAAAAATTATATGCACCTAAATATCAGAAATTAGTAAAGCTTCAGCTCAAAGGATTAAAAATAAATTGTTTATTAAGCAAAAAAAGAGCGAGACTCTTGGAGCTCTCCAGACTTAGACTCTTGTGTAGCTTTCCGCGGCTCGCTAATACACTATCCACGGCCTTCGAATACACTATTAACGGCCCGCGAATACACTATCCACGGCCCGCGAATAC
>BGPR01027639.1:0-20566 GCA_013235015.1 Araneus ventricosus
AAGTTACCCTTGTGTATTTAACAATTCCGAAGTACCCAATTCTTCTTAGAGTCGCAATCGGCACGATGTTCAAACACCCTTATCTGAAAAAGAATGGCTTGGCTCTCTCGGAAAGTACCGAGGACAGAAAGAGGTATTTTCGCACAGAAGAGTACTTAAGGGATCAATTGTTTTTCAGTGACTCAATGACTAGGACGTGGAAAACAGATTGAAAGCCAAAGAAAAAGTTGTTTGTTAAACTCATCACTGTGAAGAGTACGTGAGTTTTTGAAAATGATGCTGTCTTAAGAGATTTTGAATTTAGTACTGACTTCACCAAACGTTAGTCTGGCATCTCTGTGGTTAGCCTCCGGTTTCCGAAGTTTAATGCCGAGGTAGTAAATATGTTATTGCTTAGCGTTAAACAGGATAGTGTTTTTTAGCTGTTTGATAGTGTCAATTCGATTAGTTGCAGTTCTTTTACTGCAAATTCATATCAGATGAGGAGTGTGAGATTTCCTTATTATTCAATGATTTAAATTTGCAATATTATGAAGTATAATTTCTTAGAGATTCTATTATAATGAATTGACCTGAATGCCAAATTTTAAAATATAAGATGTTTATATTTAACAAATTTTACGATTTTTTTTTTCATTTCAGCACAATTGTGATTGAAACACTGTAGTTGAAAAATAAAATTGTCATTGTTAAAACTCATAATTAATCAAGATTTTGATTAACACTAAATTGAATAATGAATTGAATTCTATTTATAAAAAATTATGTGTTGCTTCTATTTTCGAAAAAAATACGTTAATTTTGAAATTATTTAAATATATCGTTGTTTTCGTAGTTATGAAATGATAATTATTTAAAATGGAGCTATAAAAAATTTGTTAGAATTTTAGATATTGCTATTGAATGCGTTAAATGTCCCATTATTAATCATAAAACATCGCATTTATTTGTGTGTGATCATATCACATAAAATTTTAATTCTTGTTGTTTAACAGATAGAGGGAAAGAGACTACCCATTTCTTATATTGATTAATAAAGTAAAGATATTTTCTGGAATTAGCATAAAAAATCTTTAAACCATATTTCCTCATAGTCCTAAAATAGGACAGAACACTTAAGTGGCATTTATATAAATTCTTTTGAATATTTTAATTCTAATTAAAGACGATTTGTTATTCAAGATTAATTTAAATATATATATATGCCCTTTTCCTAAGTTTAAATTAATGTTAGATATTTTTATTAATTTTTTGAATTGGCGTTTTTCGCAGATGTTTTTCTTACATTTTCAACTCACAAGTTTTTTAAAGTTTTTACCTTCAAGGAAAATATACATATAAATTTATTGAGGTAATATTCCATATTTTTATAGCAGTTAAAAATCAACAGAAGATAAATTTTCCTTACATTTTCGACTATCCTATAAATAGGACGATGGTACAATCCGTTACTACCTAACCCCCATCAGTTAGTAATGGAAAAAATCCTTCCTTTCTATGTTGCAGTCCAAAGATTGCAACTCTACGAGCAATACAGGCAACAGCAGTCCGTCTGACAGTCACTTTGGTGCATATCATGATCAGACAGGATGATTTGAGTCAATTGTTCTCACAGAATGCTTATGCAGTTAGATGTATTTTGAAATTCACCGATGGCGATCTAGTTTTTCCCGTTTTCACAAGCTGGAATTTTGTTTTCTTCTGAAAATTATTTTGATGCTACAACTTTAAAATGACACGTAAGCTTTTAGCTCCGCAAGAAGCACAGGATTTTTTGTGGACTTTCGACGTCAACGATTTATATGACATAGACAATGAATTAGAGATTTTACCTCCAGATTCCGATGCACTTAGCAACTCTGAGGATATTCATGATTCGTGTACGAAGCAAACAGAAGAAAGAATGTGCGATGGCCAAGGCATTACCAATGATAACAATGTGCATCGCATCCTATAATAAATATGAAAACGGAGTTGACCTAATTGATAATCATGCAGTAGCTACTTTTATATCAATTCAAGGAGAAACATGGTGCTCTCCTTTATTTATCAATGCTTTTGAAACAGCCTTTGCTGCTTCATGGAAGCTCAATCATCCATTTTTCGAAGACGCATAACAGTTACCTTTTTGGGACTTTCTATTCCAAGGAATCCATCTTGCAGAAAACTAGGTGTTCAACGAACTAGATTAATATTTTCTAGAGCTTAAAAATGAGCATGTTACTGTAAAAACCCAGGAAAACGACAAAGCTCATGTCAGCTAAAATGTGCAGCAAAACCAATAACTATCTACAGAAAACGTAAGGTTGGACTATGCTTAAGATGCTTTCTCCTCTTCCACCTAAGTAAGAACTAATATCAGTGAATTATATCATTGTCCTATTTTTAGGAAATCCTGAATCGACTAAACTAATAAAAGTTAGGAAAGGGTTTTTTTTATTTTATGTGCGTACATAATCTTAGAAAAACACATATTTAAAATTTTATATATATATATATCGAAATATAATTTATTATATATGATCATACAGAAACAAAGTAAACAAGACATATCAAGAAGCAAATCCTATACTAAAAAGTTATTATTTGAACAATACAACCAAATTTAAAACAAATCTAAAGAATTGAATATATTATAGATACCATGAACATAAAATTAAGTTTAAACATTTATATGTCAACATGTAAGAAAAAAACTGTGTTGTTATTAATAGTATTGAAAAAGGCAAACCAAGTATATGGAGTTTTCAACAATTAATATAGCAGCTTGGCTGTGGACAAGCTTTAGCCAGGTTAAATTAATTCTGCTGTACAAACCATCCCTGTTACTAAAGTTGTTGAAAAAACCAACAGGGCAATTTACCCTAAAATGAAAGAATTTAGAAAGAAAAATCATAAACCAACCCTAACAATAAAACAAAACTATATAGAAAGGACTAAAATGCAAGATAAAAATATGTAATACAGCAATATATATTGCACTTTTACATTGCACTAAAAACAATAAATATATCATTCAATAAAATATCCATACTATTCATTAAACATTAAATATTTAGTGTCTCTACTTATCCTTACCAGAATTCAATATTTTTAATATATACCGCCACTTAGCTTGATTTCACAGATTGCCAAAACTAGATTTCCAATTATGAAACAGAATAATTGACCAAATAATATAATTTATTTTTGATATTAAAGAATTAGTAAGATAACTATGTTAAAAATCTCAAAACATATAAAAAATGTAATACAATTATTTATCTAGATATTATATTTGAATATTGGTAAAAATGTCTATTAAAAAGGAACATTTCCATTTAAAAAACCTGGCGCCATCTATGGAGAGACTGTAGTAAATCGGTAAAAGCGTATAGATGCTCATCCGGGTAAGTAAAATCTATACGAACCGTTAAAAAATTAGTGAAATCATAATGTTTTCTGCAAACAGTGTTGGCATATAGCTAAAAAACACTATCCTTTACCCCGAACATTATGATAAACCAAGAATTTGAATGAAATACAAATAAAAGAAATGAAATTACGAACCTAAAACTGAGAGATGCTACCAACGGGAGACGTGACAAAGGGAATAACTGAACGCGTCATGTAGGAACCGGATGTTTACGAAAATATCAAGTTACTTCTGAGGTTGGGAGAGTTTCGATGAAGATTAGGAAATCGATGGAAAAAAAGGATGAAAGCGAACTACATTGAGGAAACGATGAAGATTAAAGAAATGATGAAAAAAGGAAAGGAGTGTATTTAAAAATTAATGTGTAATATAAAAAATATAAGGTGTATATAAAAATTAAGAGATGATGATAAAATGGAAAGGAGTGTATTTAAAAATTAAGGTGTTTATAAAATTAATGAAAGATGATAAAAAAGGAAGTGAGTGTATTTAAAAATAGTGTAACTAGTGTAATTAAAAATTAAGGTGGAAACGGTAAGTGTTAAATAATATTTGAATTTCAAATCCGTTAATAAACGACTTAAAGATGCGTTTTCGAGGTAATCACATTAGACCTGTCTGGCTTGAGAGACCCTACCACAGTATTAGAACTGCGCCAGCATAGCTCTAATATGCAATCCTGTACTTACATCTTAAAGCCATTAATTAAAGGTTCGTAGAAGGAGGTAGGAATTTCATTACTATTAAGGTTATTTATAAGGTGTTGAATTTGTTTCTTGATTGAATTTTTATCGCTGCAGGTTTTGTTAATTCTTATGAGTTGATAAATGATAGTGTTTTTGTAGATTTTAGAAGATATATTTGATTTCCAAAAAAATATATCTATTGACATTGAATTTAAATTCGTTTCTTTTGTCATAGATATCTATTCTTAAAGTATTTTGACTATCAATAATTAAGTCCAGAAAAATAACTGGCTCTTGATAGTTATTGGTTTGTATTAATTTAAGTTCATTTGGATACAGAGTATTATTAGTTGTATTGAAATCTTTATGGTTAAAAATAATGAGGTCATCAATGAATCTAAAGACTGAATTCGAATTAATAGCGATATTCCGTTCAAAAAAGTGTAGAAATAAATTGGCAAGAAGAGAAGAATAGCTGGTCCCTTGTGGGATTCCTTTAATTTGCTGAAAGATATTTTCCCGGTTGAAAATAAAGTTATTGTAAATACAGTAATTTGTAAGATCTTTCCACAATGTTATTGGGATGCTAAGTAAGTTTTTTAGGTCGTAGAAATAGTTCATTAAAACTTCTTGTAATTTATCTAATGGGATGCTTGTGAAGAGGTCTTGAAAATCATAGGTTTCTATTGTATCTATTTTATTATTTTTAAGGAATTCGATAACTTTATTATTGTTTTTAATTATCCAGGTAAAATTTTCGTCTTCATTAAACTTGAGGATAATGTTGAGATATTTGGAGAAGAGTTTGTTTCGTATTTGTTATATATATATATATATATATATATATAAGAAGTATTTAAATTCATTGGAATAAATTGAATTTAATTTAAAGAAAGAAGAATTTAAATTCAATTGATAAAGGAGACAAATAGACATTATGAATATATATGAAGGCTTGAAAATCTCAATAAAATAAATAAAAACATATTTCATACGTAAAGATTTACAATGATGGATTAGAAATGTAACTGCAGTCTCACAAGCGATTCATAATCTTATGCACCAATATGTTAGCTGATTGAATGCAACTGACATGCATTACCATTCAGCAATTTTTTTAGTTCAAGGAAATGCACCCGCTAATCTGGTAGTTTATTATATAATCTAATGCTACTTTCAAGAACTTGCGTTATTGTTGGAGTTGGAATCGGGGTGTAACAAATCTAATACATAAATTATGTCGTGGAATTTCGCAGAAATTTCTTTATATTATTAAAGTTTTGTTTCTCATTGAACATGATAACAGTGGATATAAACCCTACTAGCATAATGTACGTCTTATGCTACATGCCAATATAATTTTAAGATACTCAGAACATCTTTTGCAAGGAAAACAGACTGACGTCAAGAAAGAAATTCCAAACAATTCCGTCAAAAACGGAATTGCAACAAATTGCTATTCCGTTTGACGTTACATGATTTATTTAAAGCTTTTAGATATACATGATTAAAAATCCACAGCAGGAAAAAGAACAATTTAAAACTAAGCTAAGGCATGCAATTAATCAAAACAAGGACTGTAACAATCGTATTAAAAGAGTTTCTAAAACCCACTTTTATTAATGTGCTGAAATGCAGATTTTTTTTTCTTTTAATCATTTTCTAACTTTTTTACTTTAATTTATAATTCATTATTTCAAATATTACGGAAGTTTGGAACTCTTTATTTCCCAAATTTATTACTAGGTGGCTCCACTCGTATCGAATAAAAATTTAATTAAAATAATCTATAAACTGGTTATTTAACCCTTTATAGGACATAACTCCGGGGCATCTCGAAATAATTTTTTGGGGGGTTATATTATGTTAAACTGATGTTGTAAATACAAAAACATCACACGTTTGCTGATTTAACAAATAATTTATGAAATAGGGGGTGGTAAATATACTTACCAGAGATCATTCAGGGGAAACAAAGTGGTAAGCATACTTACCACTGAGCATTAAGGGTAAAAATATCTTAGAATGTTCACTGGTAAGTATATTTACCACTTAATTTAGGTAATTTAAAACATCTTTCTGTAAATTTGTCAGTAAAAACCCATGTAATTTATTCGAATTGAAATTAAATAATTAATTAAATTAAATTTTGAAGTTCATTTTGTATCTGATGGGACGGCTAGGAGGAACGCTACATTGCATAAAAATAAAACTGTTGCAACCTAACACAATTTTACTAATAATATCTTAACCACATTTTGTGCTGATAAAGAAACTAAAAACTCATAAACTAGGGAATTTAAATAATGAACACACCAAAATTTAAATCAAAATATGCATAAGATCATTAACAGGAAGATCTCGAATTTATAGAAACTCCTCCTGCATCAACAGTTTTTATTGAATTTTAAAAATGAAAGTTGAATTTAAATTAAATAAATTCAGTAACAAATGCTGATATTTAAATATAAGAATGTGTTAGATATAAAGAACAAAATACGACTTCGTTTTACTTCTGAAAAATTTCCGTGAGTTGAAATTTAATGACATATGCTGTAACATGATTTCCTTATGAAAACACTCAAGCCGTGAACGGGCATTGGTAAGCATACTTACCACTTTTGAATTTAATTACGATTAAACTATAAAATTAATGTTTATCTAGGTTATTATTTCAGCTCAATGGAATGTTAAGCATCCAATTAAACTATTTATCATTCTACAATAATGTTTCGAGACATGAGAAAAAATCTTTCGTAGGTGGTAACTATTTATACCAGAGAACTATAAAGGGTTAAATCTGAAAATAGAGTGGTCATTGAGGTGCATCACTATACACAATTTAAAATATTAGCACATTAGAAACTGACTAAAGACCGACTTAAACTTCCATGATTACAAACTTATAACAGGTGAAGTTAAATAAAAACTGTACATGTATAAATTCGTGGAAGTTATTGTGCATTTTTTGTTCAACATTTAATAAAAGTCCAGATAAAAAGACAATTTTAAATTTACTTTGAAGCCATCTTCTTGAAAATAATACGAAATTTTGATCAGAAGAGAAGATGATAATTGTCATTATATTCATGTTAGCAGTCGTTTACAAGCGTAATTGCAGATATATTAAACTATGAAAGTTCTATCTTATTCTAACATATACTACAGCCTTAAGCATGTAGTAATTTTAGATTTATGAAAATAATCTCATGATTTCTTTCAAAATGCCTGAAATCTATGAAAATTAAGATACTTTTTTATTACAATCAAATCAAAACAACTTTCTTTTATTTGCAGGACTTCCATCCAACAATGAACAAACACCATTCCTGGTATCGGAAAGGAAGAAAAAGATCATCCTAAGTCGGGAAACGTGAAATACTGTTATTCTCTTTAAATGGAAATAACGTCGAAGAGATTATTTCCGAGACGAAATACGTTGCAAAACATAAGGAGTGTAAATGTGTCAAAATCTGGAAGCGAGAGATTAGGCATTTCAAAAACATATCAATATGAGACAGGAGCAACGCTCTTTAAATTACATTTCTGCTAAAGCAAAAAGAACAGTTATTTTCTTTGTCACATTGATATCCGTTGGGATATTCCCATTGCTTCAAAATTAGGTAATTCCCTTCCAGTCTCTGGAAAGAGTCGAAAGTTTGTGGAGTATGATGAAATAAGAAAGATAATATTTTTTAAACAGTTCATTATTTTTGGTTATTGTTCCATATAAAGTCATTCATCCTACTTTAATCATATGTATGAAAAGCTTCTTGCCATTGATGTAAAGTTTTACACTAACTGAAAAAAGATGAAAATGCAATGTCTTCAGATAATGATTTTGTTCCATCAAGTCAAAAGTCAACGCATTTATGAATTTATTTTCTGTTAAAATAAAATGTAGATAACATATCTGCCAAACATATATAAAAATATTTTTAACCGGTTTCAAAGTACCCATTGCTTTTGCTTCCAGTATTTCCCAGTGAAGTAATTTACATCATCTATTCCTTCAGTCTCTAATTTTAATTAGGTCATTTTCTTATATAATAATATGACTTATTCACTATGCAATCCTAATGTAGGTTGATTCTATTATAGACTTAACACTTTGACTCCTAAGCCGGCCGTAACCGGCCATGCGACTTCTATACTAGTGGGGCGGATTTCGGTCGGTTGCTGTTCCGAAAGGGGGGAGAAGGCAGTTGGGTGAGTGGTCATTAAAGGGACCCTTAGGGGAGGGATAAGAGATGAAAGGCCTGCCATTCATATCTCCCACCACCCGTAATGAGGAGCAAAGGGGGAACGGGGCGAACGAATCCATTCCACTGATCAATCAGGAAGCAAACCTCCGTATACAACTGTACTCAGATTTTGAGAACTATTAGTAGTCAGAGGGTTAATGATAAATTTGTTAAGCTTCTCTTTCACACTATCTGCATGTAGTCTTTATGATGGGTTTCGTCTTATTAAATTCAGTCGAAATATATAAGCCTGATATATGATTTTTAAAACATTTGTCAGAAATATAATTAATTCTCGTAAATGAACTTCGATTTATGCGGAAAGATTCTTTCAATTTTTTGATACTCCAAAAAAACGATACTCCAATATTTGACATCTAATATTCAGTAATCAAAAATAAAATTTACTCCATCCTCCAGGAAACGTTCTAATTTTTGTTCATAGTTCCTTAAAACGTATCTTAATTTATGACATCCTTTGTCCTTCTGCTTACCGAAATGAGGCGATACCCAAGATGTTTTCTTTTCATATTGCGATAAATATGGATTAGTTTCAGCATGTTTCCAAATAAGAACAAGAAATCCCAAAATGGTTAAAAATTAATTGTATACATGTAAAGCTTTCTTAATTGAATGTTTTAAATTATTAAATATGTTACAATTAGCTTATACAGCGATGCAACTATCTAACAAGTGTCTTATTGATATTTGAGATATTATATACAAGGTGTTTAAAAGCAATAACAGTGGAAAATGAAAGGATAATACAGACATATAATAAGAATCCAAAATCACATAGGATCATAGGTGTTCAAACGCCATCTGGAGGCTTCAAGCAGATTTTAGAATAATAATTAATAAATTACGACGGAGAAGAATCTTTACAATATTTTATATCGACGTTGCATGCAGTGCCACACTTTCTAAAAAATGTCAGGCCTATTTCGAACACATCGTATTGTCCTAACACACGATTCTTCTTACTAAATCTCCTACTACGAAACAGGCGTTTCGAAGACGAGTCCTTCTAAGCCTTTCAGAAGAGATGATTTAATTCCGAAAACATTTGTTTACGAATTTTTTTCGTAAGCAAGATCCTATTTTATAGTGATGTTTTTCACCTAAATACACTTTCTAATATCTACTCGTAATAAATACAACTGATTGCAGCAGGAGTTCTTGTCTTCCTTTCTCATGGATTTATATACAAATAAATTTTGTTTTTTCAAAGGAAAAGAAATCGGCCATTTTTTCAATCAATTTCACATTTTCGTTATGGGCTGAAATACAATGTATAGCTTTTGGAATATTGATTAAACAATCTGACACAACAGTCAATTTTAAATATATTCAGAAGTTTTTGCTTATTTTACCATTTTATGATTTAAGAAGTGAAATTTCAACCAAATAAGATCATTATACACAATATCTAACATATACAATAATTCGAACCTTTAAATATCAATTTTCTATTCAGAATCATTTCAGATATCTTATGAATACACGATTTTATAAATATATATAAAATTCATATTTTGGAAACCAAAATTCTCTAAGTTGTATTCTTTTTAAAGTATCTTCTTCTAGATTTAAAAAAAACACGAAGCGTGTATAACGACCAAAGAACAAAATCCTGCATTCACTCGGAAAACCAGAAAATGCGTACTAAACTCCATCTTGAGACTGTCTTTTGCTTCCTTGAATGATATTTTATGCTGAATTTGAATTTTATTCTAGCGCAAACAGTTTTGCAAGACAGACAAGTGCTCCAGAAAAATTCCTTTTCAAGAAGCCAGTCAAGAAGAGGAAAGCAAAAAATAAGTAAGAAAAGATAACACACTGAAAGGAGATCTCCATGTATATGAGAGTTTTTAGAATGTATCCTCAACTAGAGGCAGACGAAACAAGTGACACCATTTTTGCCAGTAAAATGTGTTTATTCTGCAAAAAGAGGAGGTGTAAGTATGCCATTACACAGCTCTCTGTACAACCATTGACACTTATAACATTTGTTCTGCCCATGGATGAAGTATTATATTTCGACTATTTAGCCCGTTTTGTGATATGGCGCAAAATTGCCTCCTAAAATCCATTTGAAGTGCCTCCTTTAACACGTCAGCACACGAATGGGGTCTTTTTGACCCCATCCTCTCACTTTTATTAAAAAATTCTAGGAATTTCTAATCACTTGCCCCTGTTACTTTCTGCACCTTCATAGGGGAACTAGAAGAAGAGGATAAGATGGCCAAAACTGGCGAAATAGGGTTTCTCACTTTTTACTGGGTGCGTTAGGGCCAAATTGACCCGTGCGTATGCTAACGTCTCAGGCTAATTTAACGTTATGGCTAAGGCAGCCTACGAACGTTCGCTGAGCAGAAGAAAAGAATACAGAAAAATAGGAAAAAAGGATACAAGTTCAACTTTCCTTTTTCTTATTAAAAATCGTATTTGTGGCTTAACCTTCTCGTACCGACCGGGGCGGTCTAGAAATTTCCCCTTAACAGCGAAGAAGGCCGGTCTGAGGCTTTTGGTTTCTTTTGAGGGGAAGTGAGGTTTTGAGATCACTTAGGGGATAAGCGTGATAAGGGTCCAATTATCCTTGTCCATCACATCCCATCCCGTGCGCCTTAAGGGAAGGTCACAGCAGCAGGTGGGTAAATGACCATCCAGGTTGGTAGAGTCCAATTCATGTCGGTTCCAAAATGTCCTGGTTTTAAAGGGGCTAGAAGAAAAATGTCGTCTCGGGATTAAAGAGTTAAATACAGGTTATTTTTATGAAAAAAATGTTCTTATATTTAGAATATATTTTATTTTCGTACAGATAGCCAATAAAACAAAGAGTAAATGTCTGACAATTTTGGGTCAAAATGACATCGCGCGTGTGGTAATGTTCCAAAAATGGGTGCGTGTGCTGAAGTGTTCAGCATGAAGATGACTACAAACAACATCGTAGTTTATTTATTATATTTTTCTTCTGATTATTGATCAAGCGTTAGGTTTCATACCCGGATGACATTAGTTGGCCTATGTCCACGGTTCCCATCTTTTTTGCCCTCTTGGTTTTGGTATATGTCTTTAGATTTCAAACATTCCAAAGTTATTCAGTTAGATAACATTTATACTTGATTTTCCAAGAAATAGAAAAGATGTCGTGCCGAAAATTTGGTTAACGGTTTGTAACATTTCAAATTTCTAATGATATTTCTACTTTGAAGGGTTTGTGCTTACTTTGGAAACTGATTAATATTGATCTATGTGTCAAATTTTGAGAAATAAACAATAACAAAACGTATAAAATGAACTTCAAACCCATCACACATATGCGAATATTATATATTTTGAAGGCAGAAAATTCTTAAAAATATTGAAAAAGAAAAGACAGATTCAATAATTTTTTTCTATCAAATCTATATTTTTTAAGAACATCATAAAGCTCGATATTTCTAGCTCGATTTTTTTTATCTCGTTTCCATTAATTTTTTTAAAAATATTCTAGTGAAGCTCATGTAGCTTCTGACGATAATAAATATATAGTATTTGCTCAAAACTATTATCTATTAGGAATAGCCAAGTGGTTTTAATTTACGAAAGTACCAGAAGCATTTGCTAACTAAAATAAATGCAGAAACAAAAAAATGCATATATAAGCAAATAATTGCTTAATAAAAACCCTATTGTATCCCTATTTATTACGATTTATTTTAGAAGCGGGAAAAAAATTCCGCTTCTAAATTTTTTGTGAAATTCCGCCAAATCAGAGCAAGCTTTCATTAACAGCGTTTCATGAAAAAACGTTCAAAATCTTCTATTGCGGCTGTTGAAAACTCCTATCACACACTTTATGTGTTTTTAAGTGTGTCAAATTTAAGTTAGAAGATTAAGTGATTAAATTAGGTTTAATATGCAAGGGAAGAGAAATAAAAATCCAGAAAGTTTTGAAATTTTGTTTCTGTAAAAGAAATGGTCAGTAAATGTTAACGTGCATGCCTGAACATGATTTAGCCTTTGTAGAGGAAAGCTATAAAAAATGATCAGGGAATATTTTCAAAATTATTAAATTCCTTCTTTAACGATGCGATACCCTTCACATTTCTAACCAAATGTTTACTACCTAATTCTGAAGTAAGGAAAATACCCGAATAGTTATCATGCGCAAAAGAAAGAAAAAATTCTTCTCGAAATTATAGAAATGTGAATTCAAGAGTGCTTCAGTTTGCGTTTATTGCTTTCCTCTCATCCACTTTTATATTGCCTTATTGTCGTATATTGGATAAACATTTATCGTCATGTTTTTAATTATTATCTTTAATGTATAAAAGATGGTTTTGCATGAAACCACACGCCTTGATGCTGAAAAATGCAAAGTTTCTTAAAATAAAAAAAAATGAGAAGAATATGCAGACTATTGCCGCATATTTGGCACGACTAGTTATATATTTGAATAATTAGATAAATCTGTTATAGAATCCAATCTAATATATCCAAGCTATCTGTTATATCTATATTATCCCCCAAACCATGTCAAGTTGCCGCGTTGCCTTTAGGTATCCGTTCTCCGCAGCCAGCTTGTTGCGTGTTGGTGATTGAGCTAATTGTCATATTGATCTCGGTGCAGACAGAATATGAGACTGTAAATTCTAGCTAAAATTCTTAAAAATAGAATAAAGTATTTTGAAAATCGCAGATAAAATATGTTTTCAATCCTGCAGTACTTAAAATAGAAACATGTATATCAGCAGAGTTATTATCTATGAAACAAACAATACATAATTTGTAGTTCATTCAACTTTCAGAAGTAAATAATACGTGCTGTAAGGTTAAAAATTAGTAATATTGAGTTCTGGATTTCATTAAGAAAAATTTTGTTTTGGCTTAAGTATTGTTGTTACACAAATGCTGAAATGTATAAATGACTGTAAAATACACGAATAACACCGCTATATAATTAAATAAACATTTTTATTGTATTTTGACATTATATTACAGAAATGGTACGCAGTATTACGCATGCGTAACATCACAGATTCAAACCTTTTCTTATTATAAAACTTACACATTAGTTTCTTATATCACTGAATACGAAAGTTGTGAGTCGTAAGAGGAGTGAACCTTATAACACTTAAAAATGGTAAAATGGGAAGTAGAATTCCGTTTATAGATGAACTACCACATATATTCTAAGCCACAGCCTGAAAAGAGTTGACATTTTACACAGAAAATCCAACCTATATTTCTCTAAACCCTACATTTAATTACACATCGATCCCATTACGAAAGAATATTTTTCGCAAAATCTCTCTCCAACCAGATGAGTTGAACATACAAATCTGGTTCTCATTTATTGAGACGTTGGAAAAGCATTTAGTCTCTTAGAATCTCCTCTGAACGAAAATATTTTTTCTGTCTTAAGATTATTCCAACAGGATCAAACATTTCTTCTTTAGATAATGCTTTTTAAACAGCTTTCGGATTGCAATTATATTACTTGTGATAAACTAAAACAGGTGTCCAGCAAAACTCTATTGGCAGAAAATGTTTACACTTGATTTGTTATTTTCAAATAAAATTAATTAAGTATTTAACGTTCCTAGGGTTTAAAAGAGAAGAAAAAGTTATTTCTTATCTTGAATACTTAGTGAAGTGTCTGGTAAAATTTCAAGGAATTAGTTGTGGCGATTTGTCTAGCAACGATTTATCATGTTGAAACGAAATGTAATTAAACAATGGCATTAATATCCACTCCATTTTTAGTTGCATTGCCAATAGGGGATAGTCGCCGAATTTAGACCACCTTGACCTATTTAATATGCAGTGATGGAGAAGTAATTTTATCGGAAAACTATTTGTAGTATTTTTTTGTAGTTCATTTATCTTCAGAATAGAGTAATTAACGTTTCATGAAATACACTTTAAATTAGGAAAAAAGGAGCTTAAAATTGGTTAAGGAAACCGATTGCCTAGATTGGACGATTTCTTTAAGCAAAATTAAAGCTAAAATATTATCTGATTCTCGAATTCACACAAACACACAATAAATGAACCCAAATATGACATTTCATTCCCTATTTCACTTTCTCTTCTCCCGTTAATTCCTTATAAATAATTGTATAAATAACTGTTAGATTGCAAATATTGCATTAACATCTTTTTTCGGCTTTGTCAGTATTTTTAATTATTTTAATTCTTCGCCACTAAAGTTTCTTTCTTCTCTTGTGGCAACTTTGGAAAATTTTGAAATTCAAACGATAATTTTAGCCGTTTCTTTAATTTTCTAAATTTTACTTAATTATTTACTTTGTTTTCGATTTAATTATTATTTGTCTTAACTTTTGTTGTTGTTTCCATTAAGGTTTCAACCTTATTAATTTTTAAATTCAAATTTTGCTACGGGACTATTTCCTCGCCATCTTGTTGCGGATGAATTTAGATGTTATTGGGTTTTGACGTTCTTGACTGAAGCTGTTTTTTCCGTTATGAAAGCAGATTCCTTTGTCTTTTCGTTTGAATATTCCGAAGTGATAGCACGCATCCTGGAGGCTCCGAGTCCGTTGGGATTTATTTCTTCGGTTCTCGTCCTCTCAGGCATGCAAGCAGTAGATTAAATCTGTTGGTTAAAATATCGATAAAAGAACTAAAATGTTGAATTTTTATAAGAAATCAACAGGCGACTTATATTTGAACTGATCTTCATTTTATTGTCTTGAACTATTCGAGTTCATGCTGGACTGAAGCCTTTTTTTTCTTGCGTTTGGAATGGCGATATTGTGCTCTTCATTGTGCGAACAGCAGTGATGATTTTCAAAAAGTTGAAAGTAGTGAGATCATGATGAAAATGACTGCTTTGTGCGAGTGTCACCATCTGCAACGATTTTGTTGTTTGTGAATGAGAGACGCCACTTGTGTAACAAAATATGTAAGCCAGAAAGTTTTTCCAAAGTCAACAAAAAATCCATCGGGGAAAACTAAATTTTCCCATGCTAATATTGGCCGCAAGTGATGTTGCAAAAACCAAGAAATGCCTTGCTTCTACTGATTTAAATCCATTTTGTGGCACAAAATATAGTGTGCGAAAGTTCAAGTCAATGAAAGGTTCATTTTTCAGTGCATGTAAAGATGATTCATTGTGAGACTACGAATCTCTCACTACACATAATCGTATTTCAAAATGGCCGTTATGAGAGTGTTTTCGTTTTTTTGCATTTACTAATTTGGTAAAGAAAAGATATGTAATTTTTTTATATACTTTCTGTTTTATAGTTGTGAATTTTCATATATTTGATGTTGTGTGCATCAGCAGTAAAATTTGCAAATTTTATATTCATATCTTAAAATTGTTGGCAGTTTAGTATTCATAGAATTGTTAATAAAAAAATAATTGAATTTTAATAAATTTGTTCTTCTTCAATTAATATTGCATTGTACTACCACTGTATGCAAATTCACTTTTAATTAAGTAGCTAGGGTTTTCAGGTCAGCAAAGGTAGGTGATTATATCAGTATTGCTAGAATTTCTTATTATCGTGTTAAATATTTCAGTACCCAGAATTAATTAATTGTTCATTATATATATTAATTTAAATTATTTTTCTGGGCATCTACTTTGCTTCAATATTTTTATAAATATCCTAGCAGTCCCATCCAATATATTTAATGCCGTGACATTTTTGGTCCTTAACATATTTTGAATTTTTAACATTTGGTGCCGTGTTCAAAAGCAAAATTGTAATATACAAATTCAAGGTTGAGTTCATGGGTTATTTATTAAATTTAAATTTACTGCCAACTAATTTAAATTTAACAGTGATGCACATGTCAGAGTATTAAAATTATTTTATATTTTTGCTCAATGCTCCAGTCTCCTTCAGGGAAAATGCATTATTTTTGTGAAAATGATTTAATAGTATTATAAATTTCAATTTGTGTATTTCAGTATTTTTATATATGCTTTGGGTATTTTTATAATTGATATATTTCATAACTGTCAGTAGATTTTAAAGTACAATGGCCCAAAGTCTTATCTCCTCTCTCACACCTTTCAAAGGTGGTAACGAAAACTTTGATTTTTTTTATCAAACAGTTTATTGAGATTGCGAAAATTGAGAAATGGGGTGAGGCTAAAAAAATTTTGGTTCTAAAACTAAATTTAAAAGATGAAGCATTAAAATTCTTAGTGAGCAATCCAAAATTAGAGGAATTAGAACATTTTGATTCTTTGGTAAATAAGCTTGAAGAAAAATTTTGCAAAAAACCAAATTTTGAAGAAGCTCAAAGGCAATTTAACAATTTAAAACAAAAAGTCAGCCAATCTATTTCAGATTTAGAAGAGCAAGTGAGTTCTACCACTGATAAATTCTCCAATCCAAATAACAGTGAGGAGGAGAATATTGTAAATTTGACAGAAAAATTAAAGCTTTCAAAATTTATTGAAGCATTAAGACCAGATATTAGGGTAGAAGTTAAAAAATTGGGTCCCAAAAATTTCAAATCTGCTGTAGCAATAGCTAAAAGCATTGACAATGCTTTGAGTGATGATGGTGCAGAAATATATGTCACAGATTCTGGTATAAACCAGATTTTATCACAACAATTGAGTACGAATAAACAAATTTTAGGACTATCTGAAAAAGTAAATGCTATATCTTCCCAAAATTTATGTGTGAATAGTTTGACAGAAGCACCAGCAACCAACTCCAATAATGTTCAAAGTAACCAACAATCTCCATGTCAAATTTGTGGCAAGTTAAACCACAAGGCCAATAATTGTTTTCATTATACCCGTGGCAATTATTACAGGGGTAATGTTAGGCCAAACTACAACAGAACTTTTCGTGCAAATAACTTTCATCCTTATCGCTCTCGTGCAAATCAAAGAAGTAATTATGGTAGAGGTTTCAGAGGTAATTTCAGATCTGCTTCAAACAGAGGTTTCAGAAACAATTTAAACTTCTAGAAGATTCTTGCAAACCACAAAAAAAAGAATTATCTTTGGCAGGAATCTATAAAATAAAGAGTTATGATTTTGTAAACAACAAAAAAGTGTCTCATGTAACAAAGAAAAAACAGACAATGTCAAAGTGTTAGAAAGGCATGATGGTGAGAAATCTAAAGATAAAAATGTAATCAAAAAGCAAAATTCTCAAACTAAAAAATCAAAAAGTAAAAATAAAAATTCAGTTTAACAGCCAAATCAAAATAAAGAAAAAATTTTAGATAACTCAGAAACCAAAGTATTAATGTCGTGCACTAACAATAGCAACAATCTTCTAATTGTAAATATAAAAATTTGTGGTATTCGGTTAAAATGTCTTATTGATTCAGGTGCAAATGTAAGTTTAATTCAGCCACACATTGTTGATCAAATCAAAACAAAAACTAAAGTTGAGTATATTTCAAGAATGGTCAGAATTAAAACAATAGATAACACAGTTGTTCCATACATGTCGGCAATTAATTTAAAATTCAAAATTGAAAATAAATGGTTCTCGAATCAATTTTTTGTCACGTTAAACTCTTGGAATGCTCAATATCATGCTATTCTTGGTTATGATTTCTTACAAAGAAATAAAGTTGTCATAGACACTGTAAACAAACAACTTCTAGTTGGTAATCAAAAATTTGATTTTGAGGAAAATTCTCCTACCAATGTTTGCAGTGAAACTACTGATTGTGACATATCTGAAAGTGACAAAAACAAAAAAGAAAGTTTTGAGCAAATTAACAACAATTTTGGTGAAAAAGGTAATGTCAGCGAGGAAACTTTTCATGCGCTTAATGTCAAAATAGCCAATAATATTACAGTTCAGCCTTTTTCAACAGAAATTATAAATTTAAAAGTTCCTAAAAATATTGCAAAAAACAAAGATCTAATTTTTATTCCAAAGAAAAATAAACTAGGTTATTTAATCAATGAATCTCTAAATGTTCCTACTAATGCTAATCTTTTTCACACCATAATTGAAAATAACACAAATAAAGTCATTCATGTTAGAAAGAATACAATTATGGGCAAATTATCAACATTTGATGTTAATGACATCATGTCTCCTTCTGAATCTGAAATTAAACAAATTAACAACTTAAACTTAAATGAAATTCATAAAATGCGTAGAGATGAGTTACTCAAATCTGATTTTAAACTTGATCATCTTAATGATAAAGACAAAAAAGACATGCAAGATTTACTTCTTAAAAATTATAAGGTATTTTCAAAATCATACAAAACTCTTGGGGAAACTTCAGCAGTAATCCCAGAATTTTCTCTCCTGCATAATTTTCCGCTACAAACAAAACCTTATTCTATTCCTCTCATGGCTAAAAAATATGCTCAGCAGGAAATTAACAATCTTTTAGAGGCAGGTATCATTGAACCATCTTCTTCCAGTTATTGTTTTCCTGTAATTTTCATTAAGAAAAAACAAAATCCTAATGACAGTAATTCTGAACCTAAATTCAGAATGGTTGTAGATTATAGACTTCTAAACAGCATAACTGAAACATTCAAAATTTGTCTTCCAAAAATTTCTGAAATCATTAAAAACATTGCAGGTAGGAAAATTTATTGTGTTTTGGATTTGAAATCAGCTTTCTTCCAAATAAAATTGAGAGATGAGGATAAGCGAAAACTTGCATTTTGTACAGAAATGGGTAATTTTCAACCGACCAGACTTCCTTTTGGCTCTAAAAACAGTACATCATATTTTCACACACTAATTTCAAAATGTTTAAATGGTATCACAGGTAAAAATGTGCAATTTTTTCTTGATGACATTATTATTGCAGCAGATTCCCTATATGAACTTAAAGTAACTTTGCAGCAAGTATTTGATAGACTCACAAAATTTAATCTTACTTTGGATCCATCAAAATTGCAATTGTGCAAACCAGAAATTACTTATCTTGGTTTTGATTTAAATGCTAATGGTTTTTCTCCATCAGAACAGAATGTAAACAAAGTTACAAATTTTCCTAGGCCAAAAAATTTAAAACAGGTACAAATGTTTTTGGGCATGCTAAATTATTTTAGAGGTTTGATTTATGATTATGCAGGTATTGTTGAACCGTTGGTAAAGTTAACAAAGAAAAATACTCCATTTGTTTGGTCAGTTGAATGTGAAAATGCTTTTAACACTGTGCAGGAAATCATTCTCTAAAAACCTACGTTAAAAAACTTTGATCCAAATTTGCCTATTTCATTAATTACTGATGCTAGTAAAATTGCTATTTGTGGTATATTATTGCAAAAAAAGACAATGTTTACTATCCTTTAGAATTTTTTTCTAGAAAATTAACACCAGCAGAATGTAAATATCCTTCTATACGAAGAGAATTGTTTGCTATTTATGCTTCGGTCAAACATTTTCATGATCAATTATTGGGGGAAAATTTTGAACTCTTAACTGATGCTAAACCATTAACTGAATATCAAAGTCTTGACAAAAAGCCAGAAATAGTTGCTAGGTGGTTATTGTATTTATGTACTTTTTCATTCACTCCCACTCATATACCTGGTAGTTTAAATCCCGCTGATTTTCTATCCAGAGTTGTGGAAGAAAATTCTCTAAATGTAAACAACATCACTCTTTTTCAACCTAATGATAAACTTTCCATGCAAAACATTTCAATTGAACAAAAACAAGATGCAATTTTAAGCAAAATTATGAATGATTTATCTGTTAACAAACAATGTAAACAATATTTTCTTGATGTTAATTCAGGTTTGTTAATGATAAAAAATGCACATAAAAATAAAAAGAAAATTGTAAATAGAATTGTAATTCCTAAATCTCTAATTAAAGTTTGTATTGAAACTGCCCATGCTCCAAATTTTGGTGTTAGGAAAACTTTTGAATTCATTAGACATAAGTATCAATGGAAAGGTATGTACTTAGATACAAAAAATTTTTGTGAGCATTGTGAAAAATGCCTAGAAAACAAACCAAAAGCCAAATTAACTCAAACACAAATGATTCCCAAAAGAAATCTTGCACCAGGTCAGTGTATTACTATTGATATCGTTGGTAAACTTCCTAGATCCACCGACAACAAAAATTTTATCTTAACTATAATTGATCACTATAGTAGATATTTAGAAGCCTATCCTTTACAAAACATGACTTCTAGAACTATCATTAATTGTTTAAACAAATATTTTGCCAATTTTGGTCTTCCAAAATTTTTAATCACTGACAATGCCACTAATTTTATCTCGAATGAGATGGTGG
>BGPR01027640.1:0-20565 GCA_013235015.1 Araneus ventricosus
AAAATCATTGATTATCCGTCAACTGCTTATTTCCGGAATTAATTGATATCCTCTTAAATCTTTACAAAGTAGATATCAATCAGAACTCATGCAAGAATTGTTCAGAAACGGAAGATATTTTCGTACTGTCTGCTAGGTCAAAAAATCCGAAATTTTGTTCCTTTTCAATCAAATCCACAAGGAATAGAACACAATTCAAGATTCTTTTGTTCTCTACTTAGCTCCCTCGGGGGCCACGTTTGAGGTAGTGGATCTTTTTGGAAAAGCAGAGAGAGGTGGAATAGGAAGAGGTTGTGATGTCATAGAGGGGATGGCGTGGAAGAGGAAAAAGATTCTAAGACGCTGAAGGATGCAAATATCCACCATGAGGATCTATAGGTTTCCTTGGGATGCGGGCCAACATACGTCCACGTGCGTTGGAAGGCGGAGGCAACGTGCCAGATAGACCAATGGCGTTGGAGGTTTAAACCCAAAGGTATAAAAATAACTCTCGCTGGTGGGTTTCGACATCTGGTCCTCGCGAAGCGCGTGGCATCCTTACCGTATGATCTTTCATCATCCGAATCGTCTTGTCTCCCTTCCCCCTTTTTTCTCTTTGGGAGTTCAGTAACTGCATCTGTGGTTGGAAAGGAAGAAGCAAAGATGGCATCACCCCCTCTCTAAATTTGGGGATTAATGCCGTGACGTTTGGGGTAAAAAGGTATTTTTGACCATGTTCGGAAATGGTCCGTTGCGTGTGGATCGAGCGTGCGTAATGGGTGCCCATAATTCAAGGTCCTCAAGACCTGTCGCGCGTCGACAGTGAATTATGGAGTCTCTCTTAGGGAGTGAAAGAAAGTTGTAATGAAGCAGAGTAATAAATAATTTCTAGCTAATCAAAGCCTGTCTCTCCGCATTTAACTATATCTGTTACTCAAAAATATACTAATTCTGACCATAACTGGGAACGTAATAAAATTGTAAGAGTTTTGGTAAACTTACATTTGTGACCATATCTACAACGCGTCTTTATTCTTAAAAGCAAAGAAAAGCAGCTGACCCTCTAGAAATAGTAATAACAAGGGATAGATCATCAATTTTATAAATTCTGTGCATGTTACGATTTATTTTTTTAAAAAAATTCTACAACGAAAAGTTAGGTAAATTGTATGTTTAATTACTGTTATGTCATCTGCCTAAAGACTGAAAATTTCATCATTATTCCGAATTTTTTTAAAATTTGAATGTTTGCTTTCTCATACAGCATTTAAATATTCATTGAAATTATTGATATGAATAACTATATTTATTTATAACATGCTGAGCTTGAGTACATACTTAAGTGAAAACAGAAATTTTTGGTTTATCTAGAAGAATGGAGTCAATTAATGCTCACGTGATACACGTAAAATGCGCCGGAACAATTTTACTTTGAAGGAGAAAAATAGACGTGACGTCACAACAGAACATAATGTTTAAATAATTCACTAAACGATGTTCTTAACAGAGATAGTTTATTTATACAGTTCACAATAAGAGAAGCAAGACAAAAACAAACAAAAAAAGGATGTAATTGCAACATTAAGAGTTGAATTGTACGCTGACAATATATAACTATTATTAATTATTATCAAAAACAAATGCGCATTCGCAATTATTAGTTTTAATACACAATTGTATAGGACATTCGACCAAAAAAAAATCATCTTCAAAAAACTTTTATTCCAACCAACTTCTTTTCCTCAGTGTTTTTTGTTGCCATTCTGAAATAAATAAATAAAACTAATAATGTATAAAGATATCCTACAAGTTTACAAAATCGTTTGCAATGGATGCTGCATTAAAATTTTGCTAAAACAGAGATAATAATATGTATAGAGAGATGCAGCGAGAGAACATGAAGTTAGACTTAAAATGATATACGTAATTACTTTTGTCACGTGAATTCGAACTGTTGAATTTTAATTTGATGTTTGCAGCAAATCGTAATGCTATTGAGCAATATTGATAATGATTGAAGATTTCATTCGTTGTTGCATGAGTGTGATAAGAACAGTCTAGTTTATCAGTAAAGCATATTAAGTAAGGGCTGCATTAGCATTAAAGGATTTAAAAGTTTCCTTCTACTTATTACATCCGTCGAATATAATTCTCGAAACTTAGCAGAAAACGAAGTGATTTTTTTAGTTGTATGATCTATATTAAATTAAGAAAGAGTTTTGTGAATTACTGACAATCTGTTCTTCAATTTAAAAAAAAATATTGATCGCCGTAATGACGATGGCTTCAAGTTAATTAACAAAATAATATTGAGATTTCGAGAAAAAAATTATTTAACGCTTATTACTAATAAGAAAACTGGATTGCTAGATGAATTGCAGGTCATCTCAGTTAATCTTCCCAAAATGATACATTTTATTTCAACATTCTCTGGACTCAGATTTCAGAAATGAACATTTCTGTTATATTATGTTTTTTTTTTGGCCGGAAACCGAATGATCGCCTAGAAATTCGATTATCCAAGCATAAGTAGCAGTTCTGAGAACAGCAAACCTCGCGTCAAAAAAAAGAAAAAGAATCTTCTGTTTATTGCAATCTTTAAAGGTTTAGCCATTATTTTCAGATGAAAATTATTTACACAAATCTCTGCTTTTATCAGTATTCACAAAATTACAATTAAATGTTTCGCCATTACCGAACTGACTCAAATATTTTAATGGCGCGAAACATTAAAAGGGCTACCATTTTAAAACGGAATAAAAAAATAAAATCTTTATATATACGTCGTTTTTAATGACTTCAAGGAACATTCACACCAAATTCGAAGAAAATCGAACAACGCGTTTGGTCGTGACTGCGTAACAAATTTACAGACACACAGATGAAATGACGAACGGTCAAGTTGAAATAGGACCTGATTCGATTGGTCAATAAAAATTACCCCAATTAAAGCCGTGCTTTAAGATAATTTCGCGGGTTAGTTTATCACGAAGTGTTTTATTAGGCAACAGGGCTTAAAAATGTAGTTTCTTTCTAGCGCATGCACCTCTGTAACGGTGGAATATTCAGACAGGTCCTTGGCCTCTTAAAAGAAGTGAAGATTTGAGTCAACAAAATAAAGATTGAAAGCAATAAAAAGCAAATACCCTGTTTCAGCAGCCAGTAGCTCGTCTTGTTTGTCATGCAGATGGGCCAAATCCAAGGCAGGTGGATCTTTTCGAATTTTCTATTATTAACTTTCACGATGACGAGTAATGCACGTTTCTTTAAAACTAAGGTGTATTTTTGAGATATAAATGTCTAATAAGCATTTTTGTGAAAGAAAAACTCGTTTTTTTTTCCTGCCAGAGAATTGCTTTTTTTTCCCTAATATCTTTTACAGAAAAGGTATATTAAAAAATTAATGACGCTTTTATTTGCCTAAAAATGTTTTCTAACATTTTATTAAACGGTAATAAGTAATTAAATATACAAAGTAATTAAAAACACATGACTTACAATTGACCCTGCAATTTGAAGAAAGGAACGAATCTCCAAACTATTTTCTCAAGAAAATAGGGCCGTGGTCTCGGGGGGGGGGGGGCGAGTGTAATGAAATTTGTCTCAAATTTTCGCCAGATTATTATTCACCAACTACAATTGAATACCCAATACAAAAAGTTTCCCCGACAAGATACAAAATTTTTCCCGACGGGGGGGCATAGCATCCCCGAAGAGGGCTCCTGTCCCCCCGATCCTCCCTCTGGCGCCACCCCTGGTGTCAAGGTCTCTCCTTCGGGGCCGGAGGCTTCCAGGCTCGAAAAGCGATTCCATTGAAGATCCGCCATTTGTGTGGGCCCGTTGCGTAGTTGGCCAAACACCCTCTCGCTGGTTTGGTGCGGAAGTTTCAAGACATTAGGTATGGCCCCCGTCATCTGACCGCGGTTCAAAATTATGAGGTCCGTCCCAAAATAGCCCTCGACTTGCTTCAAAACGGGACGTTAATCTAATTAAACGAAAACTCAGGAAAATAATAATAATAGAAATAAGTTCTTATTTTCCCTATTTATCCTTTGTTTAACTAAACTTTTATATCGTCGCTTAACAAGCAACACCACCTAACGCATTTTTTTTTAAATTTCGAAGAGGTAGAAAAAACTGAATTTTGCGCAACCAATAACGAATATTTAAGAATTTTTTTTCACACCTGTGTGTTGCTTATTAAACCACGATATGAGATTATTAACATCAGTGATTCACTTCGTGGTTTTCGTTCCTTTTTTTACAGCAAACAATGAACGTCATATTGGGACGCACAGTCTCAGTGCGTTCCGATTTGTCGGCGCCTGTTCCCTTCTCCAAACTGCTGCTTCCATTAGCAGGAGCGTATGTAGAAAAGAATAAATATAACTACCCTTTTTTATAAATTTCAGGCTATAACTATATCTTACTTCTGAACTGTAAAGCAAATTACCTTTTAGCAACAGTGATATTCGAAGATCAAAAACCTTTTAGTTCACTGATTCCGTTAATAAACTTGCGCATCGGTGATATAGTATCTTAGTAGGAGAAGAATATTGAGAAACCTATTCATAAACGGAACTTCGAGGTCGAATTTTTTGACGATCACAATGCTTTCTGTTTGCATACTTCGCATGCGAAGACGTAAAGAAACCAGGTGGTCTCCCCTAAACTTTCTCGTATACTCCTAACATGTGTGGGGAAAAAATAAGCTAAAAGACAGTAAAACGAACAAACGTCCCTAATGCAGTAGAGAAAAAAAGCTTGGGAATCGGAAGCTTGGAGGCGAAAGGTGTGGGTAGAAGTGGAAAGGATTAGCGCAAGTGAATCGCGCAACTACGCAATAACAGTCTCGCATCATTGTGTAATGATAAAAGACAAATAGGCGATTTGAACACCTAATGTTAGCAAGCCTCATACCAATTTTTATTTATCAAAGCTTTAGGGTTTACGAGTTATAATGCTTAGAAGTATGCGAGCATACAGACCGACAGACAGTCAACCCTTTGACGGATTTGGCCCAAAATTTAATATGGACTTACACTCCTGAAGATAAAACTGTATACCAAATTTTATCCATCTAGCTAAGTCATCTAGCTAGCTCAAGTTTTTGAGTTACAGTGTTCACATGAACGTAGACAGACAGACTTTCCGTGGACGGATTTTGTTCAAAATTTTACAGAAACCTACAAATTATGTGTCAAGATCACATACCAAATTTCATCCTCATAGCTCAAATAGTTTTCGAATTATCGTGTTAACAGACAGACATAATTCTAAAATTGTGTTTTTCGGACTCAGGGAGGTCTAAAACGTGGAGATTCGTCAAAATCTCGAGTTCGAAATTTTTGACGATTACAATACTTTCTCTTTGTATATACTTCTTATACGAGAAAGTAAAAATTATTACAACTATTCGATTTCGTGGTAATTTAATTGTTATGTTATTCTGCCAGAATACTCTGTTTAACTCTGGATATAGATGTAGAGGCTGTATCAATTGCATTAGTTTATTTTTAGAAGAACAAAATAAATTCGGCATTACAATGTTTATTGATTGATGATGGGAAGTAGGGTGGGACAAGGCATTCTAGAGAATAATACCCGCTTACTTCTCCCCATTAGACAGTTGAAAAATACTTAATATTGTGTATAACTGATTTCTTATTCTTAATTACAAATTTCTAATTTAAAGTTTTATTACTTGGTTATTTAAAGGACGCAATAGAAAACAAAGTTTTGTCCCAATCAAATTCTAAAGAAGAACTTGTTTTAATGATTAAATTCTGCTATATTTTGGTGACACACTAGAGCAGAACAAAATTCCGCCGTATTCTGATGGATGTGTGTGTGCAATTCTAAAGCAGATTATAAACCAAACAATCTTTCTACATTTTTACACCCTCAAATCAGCCTTTTGCATTTTCATTTCAAAATCAGACAACTTATGTTCATACGTATATTTTCTTAAAATTCCGGCATAAAACATCCTTAAGATTTCAAATATCTGATTAAGTACAAAAAAAAAAAACGGTTTATTCACTTTAAAAGTTAATCTTCAGACCTTAAAGCTATTAAATCAAAATAACCGGTCGTTTAGAGATCAACTTCGATCTCGTTTCGACTGAAGCCTCTATATTTCGAAACAATAAATTCCGAATTGCTTATGCTAAATATAATGGAGAGGACGACATATTTACCAACAGGGTCGGCCTTAAGACCCAATTGGAAACAATTTTGGTCAGACCCAGTTCCCAACCAACTTCCGCCAGTCATAAGAATATTTTAAAAAAGGGCTTTCGTATAGACTTTTCTTCTTATCTTTCCCTTTCTACTAAAATATGATAATTATCCAGCCCCCCTTCCCGAGGCACGAGACATAAATCTTTGAAAAGTGCCAAATTGTCAAGTTTTCCTTTTCACAATTGAAGTTTTAGCCACCAAATTACGTGAATTTTAGAGGGATGTCCTTGATTGATTTCCATTCTTTTTTCCCTCCCCCTGCTGGCCGGAATTGTGTTTCTGTAAAATAATAAATACTGTTTGTTAATTTTTTCGATAAGAGAAAGCTCATCTCAAGGCCGGACTGTAGAAAAAGCTGTAACCATTATGTTCCTATATATTTGGCCGCAGACATAATTTTTTAGTTTTTAAGAAATTAAGGATTAAGAGTTAAGATGGGAAAATAAAAACAATCTCTTAAATTCTTAATCTCAGTTTTGTACCCCCGGTAATGGACTGCAGGACACATGCCCTGCCTGTCCCACACAGATACGCTACTGAACTAAGCCGAATAACGATTGCAGTCTGTCGCGGGGCCCCTTTTGCACGGGCCCGATTGAGAACAATTTTTCCTTTGGGAGCAACCTTTAAAATACTCTAAGCCCTCTGGGTGAGTGGCCCGACGTAGGTTTAAAAAATTGGGAGCAATTGATTGAAGGTCGGCCCTGCTTACCAATAAACAAAGCACTACAAAAACTGTGACGATCGCAGAGAAACCTATTTTTAGGCCCTTGGTGGGGCTAATCCACCCCCGTTACAGGATCATCCGAAACTGCTGTAGGGACGAGCCTTTTCACCTTTTCGCACTTCGTTAAAGGGGGAGGGGATTGGGGGTAGCCCGCTTCCGTGGGGTAGACACGCGCTGACGGCCTAAAAAAAAGTGGGGTGCATCCGGAAGAAATGTATTTTGATATTTTTCAGCAGGTACACTCGTGGGTGGAAGTGCGCCCTTTTTTCGAGGGGGGAACATGTGTTAGGTAATAAAAAGGTTAAAGGGTGCCGTTCATTTTTATAGAGCATTTCTGCTATTCTTTATGACACAAGCGAATTGTTATACCGATTCGTGGCTATTTCTGGGTATGGAGACAAAAAATGACGGAAAAGATAATAAATTTAATTACCATCTTCTGAAATCTTTTTATTTATAGACCTGTTTATAACCTTTTATCTTTATAAGACCTTTATCATTGAAATTAGACGGACTACAGGTGTGCCAGTTAATGCTATTTTCATACAAATCTGTAGAGAGAGAGAGAGAATTCAACGTTAAAGTCGAGTATATATTCTAACCAGCGTGAGTCTTCTCCCCTCAAATGCTCATTTACTTACAAAATATGCCACGTTTTGGGTTTAGCTTCGTAGCATTGTGAAGGGAATCGACAATGTATTTTGGACATCTTCCGGTTGGTTGCTTCAGTCCAAAATTTGATACAGATCTACAGTTTTGATGTCAACACTACATTAGTTCAATGCGATTTGAGTTTTACATACACAAGGATACACAGTTAGACCTATCCTCAGTTTAAGTAGACAGAGAATCAATCTATCTGTGGATTTGGTACACAATTTGAAATAAATATACAATTCCAGTGATATGCCAAATACCATTAATTTAACTTTGTTGAATTTTTAAGTTGTCTTGTTAACATGGGTGACTCTGCTTCGAACAATTGAAAATTCGCACGGAGCAGTGTAGGGATCGAAGAGGGGAATACATTGAAGGTGATAATATGAAAACTGTAAAAAATTGAAAAGAAAACATTTTAAAGCAACTTCCCAGTTATTTTCTAACTACACTTTGTAAACATCCTGATTTGAATAATAGAACTCGAACGATATTCTTAGACAATCGCTTGCTATCCTTTGAGTAAGATGATTGTCCTTGAGTTAATTTGAAGTCATAATTTAATGCTATGTGTCTGTACGAGCAAACATAGATATAGCTCTGTGACATTGCACTATATCTATGTCTTCACATGTCTATCACACTGTCTTCTGCGCACGATATGTTACCCTAGAACATGGGTAACATATCGTTTAACCAGTCACAAATTAATTGGATGCAGTTTTGTAATTGAGAAGCAACTCCAAAACACACATTTTCAGATTCTGTTGTAGGCAAAACTTTACAAAAGTAATGCTAAATATTTATTTTTCAAAATTGATTGTCTATTTCAGAATGAAGTGAGAATGATGAGAGCAGTTTTTACTTTGTTGAGCAAACTAGACACACTTAGGAACAGTTTGTAATATTTAATTTTAAATCTGAAAAAATGGAAGTTGACACCCGATAGCATATTGCGCCCAGTTATTATTTTGAAGCAGTATTTCGTTAACTTTTCCCACTTGTGATTTCCATTTTGGGAAAAAACATTCCATTACCCCATTTGCACACAAGAAATTTTTCAATGCCCTCAATTGTGCATATAAGTAAAAGAACAGAATAAACCACTGAGCCATTAACCAATATGAAACTTATAGAAATTTAATTATTTGGAAAATTACTAAGAAGCGATTTTGTTGTCCATAACTATATGTGAATTATTTTTCCTTGATATTTATGAGGAATTTGGCAGATGCATAGGCAGTCAAAATTTTCACGTATCTAGATCTCACGAGCCGAATCTAGATCTCATCTCTCTAAATAGGGCCGGACTATTAAGTAGGTAAAGTAGACAACTGCCGAGGGGCGCTGCAACCTTTGGAGGGGGGACGACTCAAGATATTTTGCCGTATTTTCAGGGTAATCTAATTTTGTGCTTACTTTTGATTTAGAATGGTCATGAACTCCAACTTGATGAAAGTAAAATCAAGTATCGTTTAAATTTCAGTGTGACTTTATTTCGCAGTTGGGTGACTGACTACAAGTTATTAGCTATCTTAAACTTTGTATTAGAGTATTTAAATCGTGTGAAAAAAAGCTATGAAATTTTGTCACCATTTTTTCAAAAAATAACCATTAAATTTTAATTACATTTTTTTTTATTCTTGAGATACTGACACCAATTCTCTTGAAGATGAGCAGCTATTAAATATTTTATTACTGCAGTTTGTCGTAAAATTTGTGACTTAAAATCTGCTGATATAGAGATTAAATTAAAATCAATAAAAAGTAATTAGTTTTTGAAAGTTGGGGGAAAGGGGGCCCCAAAACGAGCATTGCCTAAGGGCCCCTACAGGGATTAATCCGGCCCTGAATGAGTGCCATCCTATTTTGATTAGGGATTTTGAAAAACTCATTTTGGTTAGGGATTCATCGTTTTATTCCAGAAAAAGAGAAACCCTATTGCTTTCCTATTTTTCGTATGTGCTCAAAGGCCCCCAATACCATTGTGTAGTAAGGAATGAAAAGTGTTAAGAGTCTAATTGTTCCCCATAATATCAATTCGGTGCATACTAGAGTGTTCTGTCACTAGCTTGTTCTATTTCAGCTCGCATTGGAAGATAAAAGTCCCCCGAGGCTATGCGCTTCCAAAGACCCCACCACCACCATTCGTACCGAAAAAAATCAAAAAGTTCACACATTTCTTCTTATTCTGTATTTTCAGTCTTATTTTAACTCTTGATTAATATTATGGGTTCATACGATGTTACAATTTTTAAATTTCTCTCACTTAAAAATGAATACATCTGAAAGAGAGAAAAAACTGCAAACTGTGCCTTGCCAAAGTGATGGCGCACTTAAATAATTCTGCCGCAGACAAGTTTGCGCCACATCACCTACTGTTTGCTCAGAGTGGCGTGTTACCACCTGTAAAAGTTTATGGATCTGGAGAAAAGGAATTAAGACCACGATAAAAATAACCGATGCACTTCAGCGGGACCGACGCCAGATTCGCGTCATCGATGGGTAAGTGCCCACGTCGAAAAGAACATGAACACTGACGGATTCAATCTCTTGTCCCGAGTCAAGAATCCGTTAAAAATCGCGCCAAGAATAGAATTATTTCAAACCAGAATGACGAAAATTATGAAACTGAACATCGTAATTCGTTTTCTGGAAAGCTAATAGCAGAAATTTTGAAAATTTTTGGCAAACTTTCGGAAGATACAACACATCCAGCAGTGACAGAGGTCTGGAATTTTACATTCCTAAGTCCAGATTATCCGAATCTATCCACATTCAAGCTCATTATCTTCCTCATATATCGCATATGTGGAAGACATTATGAAAGCATGTTGAACATTCTTGAACACTGACGACTTAGATGCTGTGCAGAGTATGGAATATTATTGAACACTGACGACTTATAGATGCTGTGCTGAGTATGGAATATTATTGAACATTGACAACTTAGATGCTGTGCAGAATATGGAATATTATTGAACACTGACGACTTAGATGCTGTGCAGAGTAATTCCATTAAATGAAAAGTACATTTGGAGTTTTTGGGTCAGAAAATCCATCTCAAGACTCTGTTGGCAAAGATTTTAGGAATAAATTATTGAATTTGTTTGACATTTAGAAATAGAATGCAGACAATATAAAAGTAAAAAAACATGTTGGCTGCGCGGAGGGGCGCTATATTATTTCCTTGCCCGGTTGATAAAGTTACCTCGGCCCTCCTCTGCCTATAGTTCCCAAACAAAACAAAATACAGCTATGTTACTTTCACTGCATGAAAGAATATTTTAAAGCGAGCAGATCATATAGAAAAATTAAAGAATCAATTTCTACCTGCTACAATTATTACAGTTACTTTTAGTTTTTTAGGCTCCTTTGTTCTAGATATGTTTAAGTCGGCGTGGCGTCTTGTTTGCTAATATGGCAGAAGGTAATGTTTTTATGCCTTTTTTATTTTTTCTGGCTTTGTTAAAAAATACTATTAGAAGTTTTTTCTTTGAAGAGGGTTTTTCCTCCTTGTGTTTTCAATCTCTGGGATAAATTCAGGCCACAGAGGGAACTTTAACTTGACCTTAAAGCCGTTTCCTCGAAGAAAATTTAGCCCCATTTTTTATTTAGAATCTAAATGGCGAGTGGCCTTTGAAAGCATTCCCTATTTTGATTCTTATTCCCCTTTGTTCTTTCTATCTTATTTCTTTAATTTTATTGTGTTCTATTTTTAAAGTTATTGGTTTTCTGTCCATTAATCTTGTATCTTTGTTATTGCAATTTTCTTGGATGCTGCTGCGTTTGCGCGCAACAGATCAATTGTTTGTATTGTTGCTTTCTGTGTCTTTTGTTTATTATTTTTCTGTACATACTCTAGTACATTTTGTGTTTTTTTGGAAATTGCTGCATTTTAGCGCCATTCTGTTTCATGTAAAGTTTGATGGTTTTTTTAGAAACTCTTAAAATTTTTTATGTTTTTATTTATTTACTTGTATTTAGTAAAGGTAACCTGCCCAGACATCCAGGATTAGCTGCAAAAAATCATCATATCACAATGAATTTCATTAAAATACATCAAATAATTATATTAGACTGCTATTTAAAAAAAAATTTATGATTCAATGATGCTTCATTTTTTTTAAAAAATATTTTTAAACTATGGGATCGCCTCTAAATCTTTCAGAAGAAAAAAATTAATAAACCCTTATCTAGAGCATCCCGGACTGAAGTGCGGAAAATCATTTTAGTAAAGAACCATTCTTTTTGCAAATGCGTAAATTCTATTGCACAAACAAAATAAAACGAAATTTTTACACCTTCTTTAATCATAGTTTCATTATAAAAACTTATAAAAGTCATATGCTATTTTCACTAGATTTATTCTACATAAATGCCCATCCAAAATCATGAAATAAGACAGAATTACGAAAAAAGCGCGCGAAACCACTCACGCGAACTGTATAAATCTATTCTGTAGTCGTTATCTCCAAGCAACTAGTTTCTGTCTCCCAGGCACTGATAAGACAACACCATCATGAAGATTCTTGAGGCGAGGGACAGCGGGAAGCTAATATTTCTATCCTTCACTCATTCTTTTCACATTTTTCTTCCAGAAATGAACACTTTTTTAAAGACTTTTTTAAGGCTGAGTAGAGTATGTTTGTAGCCCTTTCTGTATTTCTATAAAACTAAAAAAGAAATAGTATAACACTTAATTTAGGTATTGTGGGAGCTTCATATTCATACATGAAGTAGAATGTTTTAATTTTATACAAAAGTGAATACAGTTGTTTTTAATCAGTGTTTTTATGATAATTCGCCGACAAACGATAATTATTCCATTTTAATGGAGTTTTCTTTCTCTTACTGAAGTTTATCTCCCGGAATTTTGGATGGAAACTCAGATTTTTCTCATAAGTTTCCATTTAAATAAAAGCCTTTTATTTATTGTAAATTAAAAACAAATACGGTTATATTAATATCTTATATTAATTGATTGATTAACCTCTTAACCGTCGCTCGTTATCACATTTTTAGGCTTATAAACTAAAATTTAATCATGAATTAGCTTCATAATTTGAGCCAAAAATTACTTAGAATCCATAAGCATCTCAAGTATTCTATGCCTTCTTAGATGAATGAAAACGACAGCCCCTTTCCAAAACAGGAGGAGTCATCTCATTAGATAGCCAAGAAAATGCGACTCTTAAGGGGTTAAATGAAGTACAAAGAGAAATGAGACTTCCGCCGGTTCTGTCTACGCCAAATGAAATAAAGCCCTTTCCTTCACCCCCAAAATGCAGTGGAATATCCTGTTTCCATAACGACCGCCACCGGTATGTCTGGTGTCAAGGGTTTTTCTCGTGACGGTAGGACAGTAGCAGAGCCTCTATCTTCTTTTCAACATCTTATATATCTTTGAATATTTCACTTAAAAATACAATAAAGATACCATTATTCGAGTCTTGATTAACTGATATTTCATGTTTATCCGGGCTCTTTTTCGCTATTATTTTTTAAATTTGTTCCCCCATGAAATTTTTCTCGAATAAAACGCTATTTAAAAAGCCTAGAATTTTTTCCCCAGAATGAACAGAGCGATTTTCTATACTAAACAGAACAATTTTAGTGAAAACGATTTCGTAAGAACTCGATATTGAGAACGTTGATATTGCTGTTAGTCAATTCACTTCACTTTGAAACATCTAACCACGTCCTTGTTTGTGTTCTTTCACGTTATTTTAAAGGAATGAAAACGATTTTTAAAAATAAATTTGTTGTGTTAAAGAGAAGCGGATAAAGAACAACAGGTTTACAGAAATGCACTCATTTTTGTAACCTTAGCCATCGATTCCAGTACACTTTCCGTTTATTTTCGAACACTTTTATGCGTTTCCTGTCTTGATATTTATACCACATTTGCACATTCTGTCCTCGAAACGCATTAACTCAGTAACTGAAAATTAACTGCTTAACAAATGCTAAAAATACCTTACATTCGTAGTGAAAATTTTTGATCTTCCTACAACATTCTTGAAATGGATTCGCGGAAATCCATACAGATTTTGTTTGCAAATGTGTTCTATTAGCTCGGAGAACTGTGTACACAAACATTTATTAATAAGGGGAAACAAGCCAATGTCGAGCTTTCAAGACAGCTCATGCAGCGAGTTCCGAAAACCTTCTCGCTATCCGATCGCTGCGCTGGTGTCATCGAAGTGATTCATTCTACAGATGAGTCGAGACCGAAATCTTCAACCTTCTTTTTTCTTTATCGGGCGCGTGTTGGGGAGAGTGTTTCGTGCGATTACAAGATAAAGAAAAAGCATAGAAAAAGGAAAACCGAGAATTTCACATTATCTTTTTCTTTTACTTCAAGACCACCATATTCGATTTGGGTCTGTCTTTGTCGGTGCATTAGAACATGCTATTGCAGAGATAGTGGATGAATTTATGAAGATTCGTCTGTGAATAAAACGCCGATTCCGATCGTTTTTCGAGGTGTTGCGTCTCGGTGGATCTTGTAAAGTGCTCATATTTTTGTCAAAAAATGATTTGGAAGTCAGAAACTACTCTTCGGATTGATAATCTTGAAGAAATGTTGCAGATATGGAGGAATATTATGCAATAGGTTTGTTTCACATCTGCTATAGTTAGTATAAGTTGCGGGTTCTGTAAAATGACCAGATTTTCTGAACTTCAACGGAGGACATCCTGAATATTGGTGGGTAGTGTCTAGCCGGGACAGTTAGCAGAGAACTAGGAATGTTCCTTTTAATCCGAAACGTCTGTTCACTTTATTATTGATACTAATAGTAGCACAAGCAAACGGAATTTAATAACATTCGAAGGAATTAGGATATGGAACTAGATTCATTCGCTAAAATAGGTTGGCTTCATCTTTTGCATAGTAAAAATTGGAAAGGAGAATTTTTCAGAAGGTGATTTTTAAGAATTAATTCAAGTTAAGCTTTTAAAAAAATTAACAGGGAATAATTAAAAAGCACAGAATGAAATAGTTTGGGACATTTTATTGAAAAGTGAGACAAATACGGGATATTTTTATAATTCAGAGCAAAAAGTCTAAAATTGGAATAGTCCTGGCTTATCCGGAGTATTCGGTCCCTTTAGTGAAATATTATACCTGCATTTGACCAGTTGAACTTTTTTTCATTAAAATGAACCCATGAAGATTATATTTTAAATCAGTGGCGAATCCAGGGGGCGGCTATCGGGCTACAGCCCCCCCAGAGCCAAGCCAGAATTCTTGATTTTATTTCACATCATTACAACCTGTTTTTTCTTAATTTACCTCTTTTAAAAAAATAATAAAAATGTTTCAACATTACTTTCTGGCTTGACAGGCTCGAAAATTTTCCTACTTTTGTAATCATTCCACTTGTACTTGTAGCTTTGACACGGTCGAAGACATTTTTTGGCTAGTTATTTCATTGTAATTTTTATTAAATTATCGAAAGTATTGTATTGTTTTTTATGATTCTTATTGTCAGGTGAGTAAAATCTGTAAAGTTAAAGAGTTTTGGTTTACTTTAGCCTTGAGGTTTGACATTCATGACGACGATACAAAATTTTTATGACCTCCGCCCCCCCCCCCAGACCCGAATCCTAGATTCGCCACTGTTTTAAATTATATGTTCTGGGAAAACGAAAATTAATGAGAAGTTATGCTCAGCGAATACAGCTACTTTGTGTACTATTTTTCCGAAGGTTCTCTTGTTGATTTAGTTCTCTTGAAATATTCATTCTCTGTTCATCGGAGGTCAAGGTCACCTGACAAACGTCAAGTAATTTAACTTTAGAACTCACATCGCACCTCACCATACAGGCAACATGGAGTAAAATGATAACGACATTCCCAATTGCTCGTTTCTAAAGTGATTACGATGCCACTTAAATTGACTTCATTGAGAAGCAACCGAAGATTGTATAATTCTGTAACATTTTGTCGTGAATGCATTAATCCTGGCTTATTCTATAATAACTCACTTCCTAACAGCACTGCATATCTAGTTAAATAACGTGCATTTATCAAAACATGGCATACGCTATCGCGCAAATTTAACAAGACAGTCGTCGCCTCTTTTTTCAAAAAAAAGAAAATTTGGTGGAGAAAATAGCTTTTCAGCATCTACATAAATGGTAAACGGCCATTAAATATTTTTTCTTACTTTTGTTTGCTCTCACTTCCGATAAACAATTTTTTTATTTTTTACTACATTCCATTCCAAAATAAATATTATTACGGCTATATTTATTTTCGCACTTAAATTATGATTTAAACACACATTTAATTGCTTAAAAACGGTTGGTTTATTCTAGCGGGTTTGTTTTTAAATGTTCTAGTTCGGAGTTTAAGATTTATTGTTCTTGTTTTTGCTCGGCGGAAACGTTCTGAAGTGAAGAAATCCTCTTCCGACTGGAAATGACGAATTTACTGATAAATTGCATGAAAATTAACTAAGTTTGACAGCAAATAAGTTTTTATCTTTAACGAAACGAAAATTTTATTCGGTTCTTTTTCAACTATTGAACAAAAAATTTGTAGTAAGTTCATGAGGGCAGTTTGCGCTCACATTAAGAGTCACAATTTGTTAATACAGTAAAGCAGCATTTATACGTCTTTCAAGGGACTGACTTAAAACGAATTTTAAATGAAAAGACGTATAATCGAAATTTTACTTAACAACTTTGATTAGTACAAATTTATTTCTACGAACTTAAATTTATTTAAAAGTAATAATTTTAAAGTGTTTTTTAAAATAGTACTAGTGAATTACAATATAATAAAAATGAGAAAAATCACCTTTATTGCATATCTTGAGCACTAATTAGGCATTTCTTATTTAACACAACATATGTGCCTGCAAGTAGGCCTTTATTTCGAAATGACAGTGGGGAAAAGTATATTAACGCCCCTGGTTCCTAGGAAAAATTTCTCCCTTAATAGAAACAGAGAAATACTGTTCAGCAGCGGATTCCGAGACTAGCACTTTTGGACGATTTTACACCGGAAAGGGGAGTCAGGCAATGAGTCACATGAGCGCATTTCCGGAGTTCTTTGTTAGATCACGCTCAGTAAAATGTAAACATCACACTTCCATTTTTCACTTTCTCCCTATTTTGATGAAAATAACCCCGCCTGGCGCATGCGCGGAGGGTTTCCGAATCCGTTGCTAAACAATACAAATATTTTTTTGTTGTTTTTGTTTAAAGTTTAAGCTAACATTTTTTATTTTTAAATTTATTCTAATTTTTCTAGTTGATTGTTTTTAATCTATATTTGGCGTAATGCAAGCTTCTTACAGAAAAATTTCCCAATTATTATTTTGAATCCATTTCTCATCAAGTCCTTAGCTCTTGAAAAAATGGACTAGAATGGATTCCTTGTTTGTTTTTTCGATTACCTCTGAGTTTGTTTTTTGACTTTCTTTGAATGATATTGACCACCCTTCTATTCTTCACTTCTCCCCTTTTTTGATGAAAATAAATCCTACCGGCGCATGCGCAAAAGCGCCGAGGGTTTCCGAATCCCTTGCTAAACAATAATGACTGAGGCAGCAACATTTGCGAATTTTAAAAAAGGAACGACGAAAGAAAAACGACGCATAACTAGGCTTGCCAGATTTCTGAAATGTTCAACCGGGACCCCGGAATGCCCCCCAGCGTCGCGGGTATTCAAGGGTACTCACCCTTGGCGGGTTTTTAGAGTGTTTTAGAGGGTAGTTTATTCTCAATGCTATGAATAAATGGTTACTGATTAGGAACCTAAACCAGGGGTAATAATAAATGACACAAACAAATAAATGTAAGCATTTTATTTCTTACATGTTAATATTAATAAGTTACTTAAGTAAGAAGAAACGCTTTGAATGAGGTGCCCAATATTGGACTCGCCCGGAGAGCCTCTCGCACCGCGCATGGTCACGATTGGCGAAACAATACAATAGGATGACAATATTATTTATTAGCAGACCATCACTCTTCTAAAGTTTTCACTTTTCATACAGTACAGTGAAATAAATGACAAAGTAATTATCCTAAATAATCCTTCACAGTTAATTATTTTTAGACTTTTTTGGTCATCTATAATCAAATTTAATTTTTACCGGGACGTGGAGTAAACCGGCCGGGACACCGGGATTTGGTCTGAAAACCGGGACGTCTGGCAAGCCTACGCATAACCGAAACCTGCATCGTATAAACAAAGTACAGGTTTAATGACAAAAATGATGAACGGTATTTTAACATACTAGAATAAAATCATATGAATAAATATATGACATAAATATATGACATAATATAATAGAAATAAATATATGACATTATAAGTGTTCGATATGACTTCCTCGAGTCACGCGGACAACGTCCAGACGATAGTCCATTTCTTCCCACACTCGTTTCAACATGTCTGGTGTTACCAAGTTCAGAGCATTACCTATGCGTGTTCGTAGGTCCTCCAAGTTGCGTGGAAGTGGTGGCGCATACACTTTGTCTTTCACAAAGCCCCACCAGGAAAAGTCACATGGGGCAATGTCCGGTGACCAGGGTGGGCCAAGAAAACACCACTTTGTCATTTGTTCCTAATCGTTGGATTGGCCGCGTTGGATGTGCCACAGTAATTTCGCACAGGGCTCCTGGATGCATCAAAGATAAAAATGTGGGAAATTCAAAAACGCATTTATATGCAGGGCGTCCGCTCTAAATGTGGCCCAATAGCTAATTTATAAAATGTTAGATATAGACATATACTCAGTGGCGGCTCGTCCATAAGAGCTGCAGTCCCCGCCCCGAAATTATTTTAAAAGATTATATTCTCGTTTTTATTCCAATTGGCTTACTTTTCCACTTTGAGAATTCAGTGATCAACGAAAATGGCAAAAAAGTTATAAAAAATGTAAAAGGAAGATGGAATATCAATCAAGAATTAAGAGAGAGACAGACCAGAGCTGCGTCAAGTTTTGCCCCTCCTACGGATCCGATATTAACGCAAAGAACAACTCGAAGCGGGAGAAAAACATCCCTTTCTCCGCTTGAAATTGCATTCATTTGAGCTGCATTTTTCCCAGCTCACGGTTGGCGCGACTTCCTCATTTGGCTCTTTTTCGCTTTTTCTCAGTAGTTCAATCGTTAAGTAGTTTTTTTAAATCCAATTCTGGAGGAGTTGTAATTTTTCGCTTCTCTATGTTTTTCCGGGTGCTGATTACGATTCTGAGGTTTGCCACCAATAATTTTTGTTGGAATTTTAGTTATAGTCAAAAGATATGAAAAACTTTTTTCTCCAGTTTTTTGCTTATAACTCAAAAACTATCAATCTTTAGTATATCATCATTATATACCAAAATAATCAGCACAAAATTTCCTACAACTTAGGTCTAGAAAACGTTTGCAGCACTACTTGTTTCTGATCTGACGAGCCGCCACTGCATATACTTCGCAATGGAAAAGTGCTTTAAATGAAGTAAAGAATTATGAATTCTATCGTTTGATCCAATAAATGCACTACAGAAAAAAATTACCAGTTGCAAATTTTCATATCCTTTGGATCTGTTAGTCATATTTAGTACAATTATCTTGACACACTAACATTTTAAATAAAAAAAATTCCACTCTTCTGGGACCAAAACTGATCGAATTATGAAGCTTTGAATTTCACAGTTTTAGGACATATTAAACCATTCCAACGGCCGTCGCTTCATCGAGGGGGTGGTTGATCGATTTAAATTAATCTAACAGTTTGGATATCAGCTATTGGGCCATGATTACAGTGCACATCCTGTATGATTATATATTTGACAATGAAAAAAAAAACTCTTCGGAAAGTATTAAAAATTTTTTAATGTGGTTATTATCACTTTGAATAGTAAGATGTCTTACAGCTTATTTATCTATTATGTATATTTATTAAAACTCTTAAATATTAAAATAAATCTTTAATGAGATTCTTTTAAAATTGTCGTTTTCCCTTGTTGAACTCATTTTGAAACCCAGTTCTTCTTAATTCGAATTTTTGAATAAAACGAATTACTATTGCTGCTCCGTTAGTTTCTAATTAACTAAGTTGCACTGCAATTCGGTTTCTCGTAAAGTTACCATGATTCCTTTTTCGATTTTTATTTTCAGAAATTTGAATATTGCAAAGATTAGGACTTGTGAATCCGGCAACACAGGCGCAAGACCTTTTCATTTAAACATCCGAGACAAATTCTAACATCAGGACCATTTTGTAGTGTTTATCAACAGTAGATTGAACAGCGATAGCTAAATCACCACCACCGTCGAATGCTTGCTGTTTATCAGCTATCGGCACATGTTCCCCTTTTAACGATTACACGTTAAAAAGAAAGAAAAAAGAAGCGTGCCTATCAGATTTACTTTATAAACCCCTGGAAAGCTGACTCGTGCCAATGACAGGCACGATCATTTGATTGGACTATCTGTTGCACGTTGTTTTAAAAAATGTAAACATCCGCCTGTTCTGTCCGGAACTGACGTCACAAGAAAGAGTGCGAATTCGGGCTTCTGGCTTGCAGGCAGTGATCCTGTAAACATTTTTTGCTTTTTTATTTTTCTTTTCTCCTTTTTCATATTTGTGTGCTGTAAGACACGTTTAGGAAATTGGGCGGTAGGGATGAACCGGATATGGGTTTGTAAACTTTATACGGATGGTTTTCTTTATCCTCCAACACATGTCACTGGTTTAGGTTGCGGTTGTAGGCGATAAGGATTTTTACTTTCTCGTATACGAAGTATACAAAGAGAAAGTATTGTAATCGTCAAAAAATTAGAACTCGAGATTTTGACGAATCTCCACGTTTTAGACCTCCCTGAGTCCGAAAAACACAACTTTGGAATTATATCTGTCTGTCTGTGAACAAGATAACTCGAAAACTATTAGAGCTACGGGATGAATATTGGTATGTGATCTTGATACATAATTTGTAAGTTCCAAA